>LJIJ01000284.1:0-153860 GCA_001718145.1 Orchesella cincta | reverse complement strand
AGTTAGGATTATACAGAATCCATCTATTCTCGATCCCAACTTATCCGATATGAACTGAATAAACAGTATAAAAGTCTTGGAACAAGTTTCAACAGCTAAGGCTCCAGTAGGCAAGCTACGATTAATATCAGATCAACCATTTCAACCACATAAAAACGCAGCGTTAAAACAATAATCAAGCTACATAATAAATCGTTGTTTCTAATTTTTCATCTTTGTCAGCTGCTTTTAACAATTTACGTCGTGAAAAATGACTTAATGAAAAGCCTAAATGCTACACAATAACAAGAAAATATAAACCCCATAATAGACAATGTACTTTAAACACAATTATCTCGGATCCATTATTCAGTTAGCAAGAATTATATTTAACTTGACTAGTATGCATTCATACTCACACATAGTAAATCATTATCGCAAAATAACCGACGAATTTATCAAGATGACGACAGTTTGACTGGCATGTCAAGGGTGTCTGTCAATGTTCGCTAATATTATTGGCAACAGTTTAGGTGATCACTTCAAATTCCACTTCCAATCTTCTAAAACACTTACATCAGTTTATTCGAGACCACAAGTTCAAAATACGAATACAAAATAGATACAAATCACCCCCCCACGTACTAAATTTATTCACTAACATTTAAGTGGGCAGTTATTTATCGAGACCTGTCAATCCACTCAGATTCATGTAACAAACTATACTAACGTTACCAGTAATCCACATAGCTCTTCCTATTCTTCGATAAGAACCTCGTCATTTCAACGATATAAAATATCAAAAATATGCTTTTCCTATTCTATGTCTGCATTTCGTATACAAACCGAGCAAAAATTGTCCCAAGGATTTCCTTGAATGCTGGATAAATAATAATTTTTCTGTCATGCAAGAAAGCCCTAATAAACAACATTAAGTAAAATGGCGACTCCACACCTTAAGTAGGTAAAACGCTTGCTTTGAAGTTTTTATTCGCTAGCCTCGCGACAATAAACCCAGTCGCAGCTAGGCACCCCCTTACACTTAGCTGCTTCCCTTCAGACACTAAATGAGACGTGACGATCTTCTTCATCCTTTTCTACGATTCTAGTGATATCATTCCATACCATGTCATCTGAAGCCATTTCATAGATTCTTCGGGATCCGTCCTTACGTTTTCCAAGATAGTGTCTTCCAAATACGAAAAACTTCTTTGGATTCCAAACCATTGAATGTGTGGAGACTGATCCCGTTGTAGCGATGGGCTTTCTATTAAGATGGAACCAACAGAATTCGGTATTCTAATTTTTGCGGGCATTGACATAAAAGAAATAAAAACTCTTTGTCACCTGGTGAAACACCCAAATAAGAGAAGCAAGCCAAACGCACCAATTTTAAACATTCCAGAATGCTGTCCCTTTTTCCAAAAAATGGTACTAATTGATGCTGCCCATACGATAAATTATCAAGTCCCAGATAAAACGAATATTTTCAAGCCTATAAGAAATAAGATAACGAATACTTAAGGATCCCTACTCAGGGAAAAACCAGCCAAACATATTAACCGTACATGCTTTTGAATAACCGAGCATGTTTACAGCAACTCTCCAGCTGAATAATCATACGAGAACGGCTCCTTCCAAAGATGCCCTTAGATAAGTAACGCGAAAACGCTTTCAAATACTTCACTCAAAATAAGGGAATCTTCAGTAACCATAAATACAGTTGAGTTCCAATTCCATGTATTGGCGGCGAACGCATGTAATTGACCGTTGCAAAAATGAAACGCAAACTTGCCTGGGAGTCCTCTGAGTGGTATAACTACAATCCTTCTCCTGCCTGGTCCAATCACAATTTTAATGCCTGCTTTTGCCAGCAAGTCCGTTTAAAACGTACGATGAATACTTTGAACTTGTTTTTGATGCAACCTACAATTTTATGCAATTTTTTTTATAGAATCGGAAGGAATAGTTACGACTCATGACAAACAAACCATGCGAACATAAGGTTATTTGAAAGCATTGCAAAATATGGCCCAAACTCTATTGAATACAATGTTCCTACAACTCGCGCTTCTGATATTAAATGGAAACAACCTGAGTTCGTTAAAAACAAAAAATGTAGCTCTGACTTCGGTTGATCTTAAAACTGGAAGCGAAAGCTAGTGTGAGTATAATCGCAAATGGTGGTTCTCGAAGGGATTTCCCAAATCTGTCAATAGCTGAACATTATATGCGTAATATGGAATCAGATAGCACTCCAACCAAATGAACAAAAAAGATGTAATTCTGTATAAGCTTCTTCGTCAACCTTTTCTCATAGTTGTTAATCGATATGACATCAATTTTCGAAATAGTGGAAAAATACTCTACTTCCCAAACTACCTTAGTCTTTGTTATACTGGCAACGTCCATGCAGTGTGCCAAAACTTAGACCAGCCAGCAAGCCACTTTGTCTAGCTAAAAAGCGATACTCATACATCTTTTGATAATAAACAAACTGACCACGGACCAAACTCAAAGCCAAAATGTCTAGACAATTTAGACAAACGGGCCAATATGTGCATATCATCTTAGAATAGTCTCAAAGCCAATTATTATTTCACTAATCGACACATGAAATCTCATTTTATTATGCTTAAGTTATGCTTATAAATGTATACCAATATTTGATCAATCAAAACCAGGACTAACAAAGACTCAATTGAAGCCAACAGATCCTTTGTTGTTAATTTCGGAAACTCATCGTTCAGGCTTCAAATATAAACAGCGTGCATGCAACACTCATACATATAAACTATAAAACAATACTTTTCTAACACATCAATTACGTATCAGAAACAAACGACTCTTTTTCTTCGTTGAAAAAATGTAGCTGAACACTCGGTCGTATGCTACCTTGTGATACACGCGATTATTTGGGTTACTCCCTCCTTTGTTGTTTTGCGATGTAGATGATACAAATTCAAATAAATATACTTTACAAAATATGCTATTTTATGTCGGCCATAATGAATTTCCCAACGATTGTAAATCCCAGACTCAATAAAGGGCTGCGATTGAATGCTGAAATAATGGAAGCAAATAAGATTCTTTGATTATCCACACACCGCTCTTGTAACAAATACCGGCAACGGTTTGATATCTGATACCCATTTTGTGGTAAAAATTTGAACAATGTGGTTTGTTGCAACACAGTGGTTTCGGATCAATCAAAATAAAGGGGAAGGAATTTTCAAAGATTGTGTTTTTATTCCTTTACGAAAGGAAATTCATTACGAGTTTGAGAGAAATTCGCGTAAATCATTTTCCAAGCCAGTTTAAGGACTTTTGTAGTCTCTTGTAAACCGCAGTTCTTTTTCAGACACATCCCTGTTGCTAATCATGTCTGCTAAAATTAAGTTCATTGTGGATGTGGCGATTCGCAGTTCCATTTTTGATGTATTTGTACATGTATATCAGTAGTACCCAAGAACATTCCGCTTTCTACTAATTCGACTAATGAATCAGAATAGATATGGATGGTATCTGAAGCTAAAAATGAGAACAATGAGCCCTTATATGCTTGACTTAAACTGAGTGCAACAAAAGTCCAAAGAGACCATAGCACGATTAAAACTGATCTGTAATTTGCAATTTCTGGCAACATTTGGTGCTGGTTGGTCTAGAAGAAGAACCATTACTGCAAAACCATACTCCGAGAGGTGATTTAATGAGTGTGGCTGACCAACGTCTAGTGATTTAGTAGATATTTTCATGCAAATTAGGGCTGACAGTAAAACCAGAGACCAGCAATATTAGACTCCATGTTTTCAAATCAAAGGCTGCAAGATTCCTTCAAAATTGTTTGGGCTTTTTCAAAATCATAATGTAAGCATAAGGTTCAATTTCAATGGCGTAGCTTATGATTGGTAATGACCAGATTTGATCCACTCCAAGTTTCCAGGTGTGATAAATATACCATTCTCCAGAGAGAAATGGGTAATTGCTACTGCTATCCCCAAATCGCTCCAAAAAACTACGGAAAAGTTGAACGCGCTTCAGCACCACACATGCACATAGAGAGCTCCAATGATTGGATAGTCCTTATGAATATTGCAGTCCTTAAACGCTGTAATGGTGCCTTCTAAATCCATATTATGTACACTAACTTGATTCAGATTGCGATGGAATGCTTTCCATAAATTGTAGTAAAATGGTAAAAGAGAACTACTGTCGTCTTCAGAATGCCTCAAACTTTTCATGTTAAGTTCTATAGTTCTTTCTTCACAACTTAAGCAAACCAAATAAACTGCTGAGAAAAAAGTAATGCTAAAGAAAGTCCGAGAGCGGAATTAAATGGAGGCGACAATGATCATGCCAAAGTCGAGCCTTCAGTTTCAGTAGTCGATCCAACAAACATTATAAGGCTGACTTTTCCAGCTATGAAGGTAATTGGAATGCATTCTGAAGACTAAAGTATGCCTAGAACAACCACACACATAAATCTAAGATTGAAAAGCAACCCAGTGCTCTTACTAGAATTACTAATATCTGTGATGTTATCGTTGTAAACATTTAGGACCGATTTTCCAGCAAATACGCCAACGAGCTGCTCAATATGTAATGTTTTGCATCTGCTATCGAACTGTTCGCTTTTACTTTCACTGTACGAATCAAACTCTGTTGTAATTACGGATATATCACAGTGAGAAAAGTCTTGCAGGAATCTTTTCACTAAAGAATGATGTGGGATGATGCAAGAATTGAAAATCAGATGAATGATGGTGATAATTGCGATAACTGATTTCCATTGTTTGAGCCAGTAAATGATGGCAGACCGCTTCTCAGTCTATTCTACTTGTAATTTTGTATACTAGATTTTTATTCTTTAAAATACATGCAATGACCATTGCGTGAGAGCGTGAACGTGAAAGCTGACTCCAAATCAATATTAATATGTAAACAATGAAGTATGTCAGCTTTAGCATTCAAGAAATGTTCATCAATGTCATGCAATAAAATTACGATCATGCGTTATGTATGTAGGCAAGCGGTATCTATAAAATGCCATTTCCGAGTTTATGTAAAAACTACTTTTCCGAAAGTTTTCTTGAGTGGACAATCGATTCAAAGTACAATAAAACATTTTTCAATGTAATCTGACTACAAACGTAGTGCATGAATAAGGAATATATGTTGCATATTAATTTTTTGACCATTGCATTATATTCGCATTTTAATTATCTTTAACTTTACAAACAAATATTGAAACATTGACGTAAGTCTAATATACAAATGCCATCTCAAACTCCAGTGTAAATCCTTTTAGAACCTTCTGATTTATTTTATTTTGCTGGTGCAGCCTAAAATTGTGAAAATAATTTATGAATCATAATCTCAACCACAAACCCAATAATAGCAACTAATAAACCCATCAATGTTAACCACAACACCGTCACGTATACATTCATATGAACTCCGTCATCATAAGTAAGTTTTTTGTTGTTGGAAAAAATGTAGTTAAATAACCTATGAATCGGCAGTTTCATTGAATTTTCTGAAGCATACTGGTTAGCCGTATTAAAAGTATACTTAATTTTCTTGATCTTGTCCGTCTTTTTATGATAATCAACCCACCGATCATAAATTCCAGACTCTGACAAACCCGCAAATATTTCCTGGAACATGTGTAAAACATAATTTCTACTAACTGTCCAGAAGGACCTTATAGAAATAGATGACAAAAATTTAGGCTTGGAAATCCACTTTTTAGTAAAAAGCCCCAAGAGATCCTTCATTAAGTCGATGTTCGTCACAGGATCTATTATGGCAAAGGAATGAGGTAAATTAAAGGTTTTCTTGGAATCTTTATTGAATATCTCAGAGTGCCCCCTTGAAATATTAACGACTATCATAGAGACGTCCTCTCCAATCCAATTAAGATTTTTATCCAGATCAGCAAAAATACCGATTTTCTCCCTCAAATAAAGGTGTAAGTCATGTAGGATGGAATCTTTTAGTAAAGAGAAGTACAAACGTTTTCGCTTTAATTGATAGTTGTAAGCAGATGTGGTGGCTAGAAAATAATGAGAATCTAACAAGGATTTTAAGCTGTCTGGAACGTTTACCGAGGGAACTTTAGCCAAATATGAGAATAGTGTGCCTTTATATGCTTGGCTAATGTTTAACCCAAATACACACCATAATGCCCAGATGCCCAATATAACATGTCGGATTCTTCCTCTATCAACTGGTTGATTTCTTGAAATTAATTTGTAGGGCTGATCCAACATTGCAGAAAAGACTCCCAAAAATATTGACAGACAAGTATTGCCACTATTTGGTGAAATCGTTGACGAGTAATAAAACATTGTGGTAAGAACGCCTGTTGCAAAAAATATTCCAAGCCACGCGGTGACTTGAAACGGTTGAAGAACGGCTATCAAATTACTGGGTGGGTGGTTTAGTACAATGATGTGGCCAAACGCTTCAGCCGTCATTCCATAAGAGATCATGAGATGCTTTCGATATTTGACGAATTTAATGTTATCACTGTCAATGAAAATCCCAGCCAAAACGGCTCCGTGGGAGTGCAGAGTCTTACCGCGTTGTAGTGTATAATTAAAGCGTTTTTTGAGCTCAGTTAAAACACAATGGGTTGCACTCAACTCATTTGACTTATGAATGTTGCAGTTTCCGTAAGTGGTAGCGTTTACTGCAGGAAAAGATATGTGAATTTTTTGTCCATGCAAGTTCTTATTTGCAAGAGTCCAATATTTTCGAATATCATGGATGCTTAAATTACTCCATTCGATGTGGGAGTTAGATATTTGAGAAGCGATTTGGTTTGAACTCTGGGCGCATGAAATACAAATGAGGTTTAAAATAGAATAATCCAGAATTTCTACGTAAACGGCCGAATAAAAAAGTTGACTCAACGTTTGGAAAGCATTTTGAGGTTCTGTAGAGTTATTGACCAGACCATCGTCTGCTAATACTTCCTCCTCTTCCTCCTCATTATTATCTAATGCTGTTGTAAATGTGAGAATCCAGACGAAATCGGGTTGAAGGCTAACAGCGTCCAGTGACGGAATTTTGCTCAAGTTTTCATTTAAATATATGTGGACTGAACAAATCGCAAACTTTCTATATGCTTGTCCACTGTTGATTTTTGAATAGATTGTTAGTACGTCCGAACTTATGTTTCTACTCTCAATAATGAAGGATGACTGCCCGTTGAAAACTTGTGAAATTGTTGAATAACGATTCCAATAGTGTTCGTCTTCCCAGGAGAAGCCCATGTAAAGCCGAAAATTGCACCCACGAAATAGGTTAAAAAACTCAACTACTTTAATGTTATTGTCAATAGACTCACTCCGAATAGCTACGAAAAATAAAATAAAAATCTTGAAAATTTTGGGCGAGTGGTAGTTTTCAACAGGAAAATTAACAGCAGTCATATTTTTTATGGTAGCTACGCTTTTATCAAAGAAGTGTTAGCAACTCTCAAGGACGTCGCAGAGTGCCCTGCCTACGAATTAAGTTTTAATATTTTTAAATTTCTTACTTCTTTTATCTCGGTGTGGCAAGTTAAAGTAGTTTAAACTACACACAACGTTTAACCACCCACAGACAGATAAATGGACATGACATGTTTAAGTTTGGGTAAACATTAGAATGTTGTTCAAGACATTTTTAGTAAATATTATTCCAGGCATTTTATAACGCTTCATTGTAGCATGTATGGCGAATTTGAATTGTTTGGACTTTGGAATCCAAAGTTTGGATTTAGATGACGAAGTTAAACGTGATGCAGTAACATGGGTGCTGACTAATTATTATCAGCTCACAAACTAGTTTAAGGTGGAAATGGAAAATTTTATGTAGCTACTAAAAACAAACATAAAATGAAACCATAATATTTCCTGTTTACTTACACAAATTTTATTTTTTATTTCCACAAACTAGCCTATTTTTCATTTTTTACACTGAAATGAAGAATATTTGCTTTAAATTGAAGATGATGCTTGCCACATCGTTAAAAATAGTTTAGATGAGCGACTATGCTTCATTTGCCTTCATCTAAATCCTAACCAACTTTTCATTTAATAGAAGTTTTCACCACAAAAATGCGTACTTTATGTTAAAACCCAAATGTTGTTTACTAAACTGGACAAAAGCTATTTGCAAGATTCAAGAGCCGCAGACCTCAGAAAACATCATTATTTTATGTATTACTCACCTTTATTGTCCATGATTAGTATTTAAAAAAAGACTATTCGTTATGTAGAATTTTAGGGGTTAACAACATATTCCATCGTTTCCACAAATTAGCAATTTTGCACGGGCGAATTATCGGGCCTGTATTGTTCGTTATGATTGTGCAATAATGCTCCTTGTAAAAATGAAGCCCCCCTTTTTGCACTTAACACTTGTGACATACTTGTTGTGCGTTCTTATCTCTGGAATGTACGCTACATTTGGTCTTGCAGAACCAATAGAAACTAAAAAGTATTCACAGCTCCAAAATGTCACCGAGTGCATTCCCGGGACACAGAATAACATCAAGTGCGTATTTAGTGGCAGCGAAGTACCTGGTTCTGAATCGGCCTTAAAAGTGAAATGTTTAAGACCTGGAGTCTTGATAGTTGAAGGAAATCTGGAAGGTATATGCCTTATAATTTCTAGAAACGTTTGTACATTGACCTGGTCGCATAATGATACGTACTACAATAATTAACGTTTGCTTATGATAATCGTTTAGCTATCAAAATAATTTGCTCGTCCAGATTTCCAATAGACTTTGAGTATGATGGAGTTCAGGTAAGAAATTTTAACTACCATTCGGTGGGGTGTTTCAAGATTCCTTTCATGCAACCTTTAACAGCGTCACCTTATTTGACAGCCCACCGAAGCTCTTCTGCCATTGTTTTCAAAAACCATGTCTCCAAACGTATCATCCATTCCAAAATCATCAGCACTAGAGGATTATTTTCCTTCAGAAATCTACAACGTCGAGTTAATTGTTTTTGGGGTAAAATCTCAGTACGATTATTTTCATGGGTTGAACAACCCATTTTTCTCCATAAAGGCTGAGGATTATGGCTCGTCCCACAAATCCCAAATGTGGAACTATACTCGTTCTGGAAGGTACATGTTCAGAGAAATTCATAACAAAACGGTGCTATATGAGTTCTACATGTTTGTGGAAGGTATTTAATACAACTCTCTATGCTGCCATAATACATAAAACGATTAAACAACTAGCTACGCCTATAATATCTTTGCTATTTCTATATTTTCAATTTATGTCTAGATAATGAGTCAACTCCTTCATTTATACGTGGAAAAACAACTCAAGCCATTGTCTACAATTCATCACACGATCAATTAATACTTCCATGTCGGCCATCTCACCATACTGCAAACATAACACTCAAAAAGATATCGGAAGTAAGATAACTGCTCATTTTTAAATAGTTGTACACATTTCGTTTATGCTGAGTGAGTTATTGTACGTATGAATCATAATAACTAGGTCTCCAAAAGTCTAGACTTCTCTGCTGACCCAATTAAAGGAGTAACTCTGTATTTGAAATCAAACAATTTAAACCCACAAGGAACGTATGTTTGCGAGCTGAATTATGGGAATTACAGTGATGAACTTACTTTTGAATACCCTAATAAAGTTGAAGGTACATTAATCAATATAGCTTATCATTTTGAAACCATAATGGCATAATATAGAGAAATTGATTTTTCTCAGATGAAAATCTTCCCTACGGATTTGAAGACTCGCCCCCAATGATTCCCTACAAGGATTTGAGTTTACAAGTAACATACATATTTTACGTGATACAAAACGTTGCTACTGTTAGACCGACCTGTGATGCCACTTCATTGGATTCATCCTCAAATCCACCCAACTTGGTCCTTCTTACAAATATTCCGTGTCGAAATCCTATGCATTGTCGTCTAGTTAGAGAATTTATTTCACCGGTAGGTTCCTGTTTAGAATCCGTATACTAATATGACCCAAATTTGAAGACTAAACGAAGGTTAAATTTGATTAGAAATTCATGAACACGAGCTACAGTGTAGAAGTTGGAAAACTTACTGATGATTTGTTCAGCGGATTACGGTTAGATTCAGGGCTTCCATTCACATATGGTCTCACAATGTGTCAATCTACTAAGCATTTCAAAGCGATGGAGTATGGGGTAAGCTTGGACGGAAGAGCTACTGCAGTTAGCTATGGGTTTGGTAAGAAATTAATTCTAGTTTTAATAGGAATTTTGACTGATAGCAATTAAACACAAAGCAATGTAGCCAGATATTTTAAATTTCGTTTTTATAGATTGGCTGAAGCTTCCAGGACGAACGAAAGCTGAGATAAAGATATACCTCAACATTGGGATCGAAAATCAGACGGATACCCGTTTATATGCAAAGAGAAGTGAAACATTTCGTTGTAAAATCTTTTCCTCTGTTCTTATAAAACCAGTATTGTGGTTGATTGAACTCAAAAATGGAACTTTAATTTTTGGTACAAATAATAATAGCAAGAGCGATAATTTTAAATTATAAATGTGTAATTAATTATGGTAGTTAATGCATTTTAATCAACAAATAGAAACTCTTGACTCAAACTTCTACGGGGACACTTCGTACAGAAGCATAATGCTAGATTCCAATGTACAAGCAGTTCATTGTGGGGCTTCCCTTTATTACAAGAATTTTTGGCGACGAATCGTCATGAATGTTGAGATATTTGGTAATACTGTAATATGTAGTGGTGATGAGACCTACATTTAATAAAAATATTCTTATTGTACGTGCCTAATTAATTCAACGTTTTAACAGATGGGTCCTCTCCTCGAGTTTTGATTGACCAATCGCAGCAAAACGCTGCGGTTAAGCTTGGGACACAGAATCATTTGCTTAGATGTTCAGCCGAAGGTGAGCCATTTCCAGATATGACTTGGGAGAAAGATGGCAAGGTACGTACAGGAGAAATGCCAGAATTATAGCTCCTGATTATTTATACATTCCAAAATGAAATAAAAATGTTTATGCTTCATGAATGAAACAGATATTGAAAACAAGCCTAAAATCTCAATCTATTCTTTTGGAAATTTCTGAAGTGAACACAACGACAACTGGAATGTACACTTGTATCGCTAAAAACCATTTAGGGTCAGACAGTCAGTCATTCTCTGTTGGAATTGAATATGGTACATTAAGCTTCAACTTACATTGATATAATTCCAAAAAGGCGTATATTTCATTTATGGTTAATGAAATTTTCAGATAACCCCAATTATTGGCTTCTTGTTGGCCTTCCTGCAACTGTCTTCATTTTAACAGTAGTTGCATTTACAGCCTACATAAAATTCTTCCGCAAAGAAAAGGTAACGATATTCGTTTATTAGAAGCTTTCATAGAAAATTTATTTTTTGCATTCAATTGAAATTGTGGTTATAACAGCCTGGACTGTCGAGGGAAGAGATTGAAGCATTTTTAAATGGAGACAGAGGCGGTGCTGGTCGAACACAGGATAACGACTACGTTCATGAATTTTCTCACACAATTTCATACAATACAGAATTTGAAGTTCCAGCAGCACGGTTTGAAGTTGGTAGGTCAGGTTGTCTATCCTGATTTATCCTAGATGAAAGATATGATATTACTGAACCTTGTTTTAACCTCATGAAATGTAGACCAAAAGAGTTTGCTTGGGAGTGGTGCTTTCGGAATGGTTCTCAAAGGTAAAGTATACGGCCGTCCTGTTGCTGTAAAAACTGTCAATCGGTTTGCTGACAAAAGCTACTTACAAGCGCTATTGTCCGAGCTGAAAATTATGATATATATTGGAAAGCACGATTCTATTGTGGAGTTGGTTGGTGCATTTACTTCACAATTACGTCGAGGTAGAATAAATTATTCATGGTATAACCACTATGTTATGTTCCATCTATGAATCACGTGATATGACAATAATTATTTTGTTGGTTCAAGGGAATGTCTACATTTTTGTCGAGTTGTGTACAAATGGAAGCATGGAAAACTATTTGCGAAACAATCGACATAAGTTTATCTGTAGGGACAAACAAAGGTTAAATGATACCCCCAAAAGCTTGATATTGTTATGTATGTTTTGTCACTCTGTCAGCTCATGTTTTATCAATCTTTTCAGCAATTACCAAAATTCGGAAAGTGTTAGACTTCAAAGTAAAGGGTATTTTGACAATTTGACACTAACAAAGTGGTCATTTGATGTTGCTTGTGCGATGGAATATCTTAGCTCGAAAAAGGTAAGCAAACAAGCAATGGTCCTATAAAATCTGCAATAGTGGCAGGAGATTTTTTGCTAATTACTTTAAAAAACCCTCATAATTAATGTCACGTTATAAGGTCATACATGGAGATTTAGCTGCCAGAAACATTCTTTTATCAGAAGACATGAAGGTAAAGGTGACGGACTTTGGTTTATCACGGCAATTACGCAACTATTCGCATTACGTGAAGAAACATCAGGTAATGTAGCATTACATGCGAATTAGAATGTAACGGTTTCCAAATTTTAAGTTTGACCCTTATCCTGAACAAATTAACCATATTAATAGTTAATTAACCACTATTAACCACCTCTTCAACCAAAAACATGACTACTAAAATGAACCATGCTTTATTAGGTTCCGCTGCCATGGAGATGGATGAGTTTAGAATCTTTGAGAGACTTGACTTTCTCTCCTCAATCAGACGCATGGTCTTTTGGTGTATTAATATGGGAATTTTTCAGCCTTGCTGAGGTTCCATATCCCGGTTACGCTTGGACTCAAGAATTCGTTGGTTTACTTGAGGATGGACTGAGAATGGCCTGTCCTAAATATGCCTCAAATCATTTGTACGAAACAACAATATTTATTTGAAACTTTCATTTTTGAAACACCTTGTTTATGTAAAAAAAAATTTATTGTATTGTTTTTCCACCACCATCAGTTACCAATCTGTTATACTGGAATGCTGGCGAGAAAGGCCTTCCGAAAGACCAACCTTTGCGACCCTTACCTCAAGAATCTTGGAGTATCTTACAACAATGAAAGAAGATGCTTCCAATGAAGACAATGAAAATCACTTGGAGGACCTTTCCGCAACTGAAGTAAACGTTTAATCGAATCTGGTTAACTTTAGGCATAATTTCAACAGAGGATATTACAATCTGCACAGTTTGTTCAATATACAATCTGATATATTGATCTATTGCTATCGCTGGAACTTTACATTAAAAATTAAAACGTTGCGACATAGTTGCCAATGTTCAAACAATTTAATAAAGTCTTGTAAACAATTTCTAAACACAGAGTTATAACACAGATTCCCAACAATATACCTGATAAAATCCAAACAATATATAAAACTTTAACAGAAACAGGCTCAGGATCTGATAATTTCTGTCTCTCCACCTTAGAAAAGTAGTAATTCCGCCATTTTTTCTCAGGAATTGCAAAAGCAATGTTAGAAGTGTTAACTTTAAGCCTATTCAAGGAGCCTCGCACAGCATAAAAGTTGACTAAGCCATTGACTTCATCATGATACCTATCCCAACGGTCATATAATCCACTTTCATAAATGAAACTTAGGCCTCTTCTGAAAGCAGGGTAAAAATAGTTTCTTGTCACCGTCCAAGGCATGCGGGTCATAAAATTTGGAACTTTGATTGTGGTAGACACCCACTTTGAAGGCATGTATAAATTCAAAATACGTCTCTGCATGTCCACATGCTTCACCAACTCAAACACTCCAAACTTTTCTGGTAGTGGATCCCAATCCACAGTCCCGTTTGGTGCCAACTCCAGATTGTTTTCTAGGTACAACTTAGCCATCAAGTCGCACATGGCCCATAGATTGTGACTGAAAAACTCAATCGATTCATTTAACGCTTTATAATAAGCAGGATAATCTACTCCCAGGACTGATTCTGAAGTCATCACTTCTTCCAAGTTTACTGACGCAATTGACCGTATTTGATTATTATGAACGGTGGCACTAAAAGTTTGTATTTGGAAATCGCTTTCAGCAAGAGTTTTCAAAGTTTCAGGAAATTTCGGGTCTAGTGACTTGGTTAAAAATGAAAACATTATACCACGATATGCTTGATTGATTATAACAATTGTCAGGCTCCAAAATAGCCACACTCCTAAAAGGGACTTGTGATGTCGAAAATTATACATTTTTGCAAAAGAAGACTGCACGCTTTGATCAAGAACCGATCCAAAAATACAACTTACAGCCAGAGTCATCGCCCCAAAGTTTTTGTCAATTGAAAATGAGTAAAATGATTCAATGAAGAATCCTGCTCCGAAGAGCACACACATACACAGGCAACAAACTAGTAAACACATCCAAGCCCAAAAATCAAATGGTTTTGTAAGTGCATTGTTGAATGCATTCTCCCTTTGTTTGACAACCATGAAGCCCCACTGATCAAATACCATTGCGTGCTCCAAAACCTGCCACCGTTGACGCTTAATTTCATTATTGTAATACTCCATTGTTAGGGCATTTCTTCTTTTTACCACGGCATACGGGAACTTTCGGTCAATTTTGTAAGTGTAGTTTATTTTTAAACTTAACTCTCGAAAGATACATTCCTCAACTGTGGGAGGTCTATTCCAAACACCATATTCCAAAATCCTATGACACGTTTTCAGATTTTTCTTTTTTTCACCGTCCGCCAGGTCAGCACTTATGAAATTTCCGTGCATATTGATTCTCTGGAAATACTTGAAATTTTGAATGTCTAGTGGTTCCACACGTGCATGACGGACCGTGCCGTATCTGATATCGCAAAGAATACATATAGAATACACACTAGCTAGATTTATTAGTACGAAGATTGGTGCCATGTAGTATGTGCTATGCAGTTTCAGTTTTAGATTGAAGCGAAACATCCACTCATCAATGGAAGGGGAGAATTTGATGAAGATTGCATAGTCAGGACTTGTAATATAGCTGTGATGATTTAAAACTCCCTGTGGAGGATAATTCCATTGTTTCGCACTTTCCAAGTATAAATGTATAAAACATTTCAAGTTTTGTTGAAGCGTGTGACGGATTTTTCTCCAGGATTTGTTGAAAATAATACGATATACCTCAGGCTGCTCTAAAGAATATACGACCTCACCTCCAAAAGTATTCATGAGGACAGTTAGTAGCTGTTGCAGTTCTGATTTTGCACCCTGGCTTGAGATTATTTTAATGTGACAATATTTAAGCTGACCAAGTAAACTCATGACACTATCCGATGGGGTGATTTGATATAATTCATTTGACATACTGGCCACAGTATAAATGGAAGAGACAAACCAGTGCTGGCTTATAATCCACAGTAATATAACTTGGGACAAAATGGATTGTCCGGGAGAAGGATAAGATAGCGACTTCATATCAGATGACGGGTTTGGGCTTATGCTGACCGAGCAGTATTAACTTTCACTTTTACAACTTATCCAACAGAAATGTGAAACTATATAAATTTCAAATTAATACTAGTATACAAGGGGGCAGTCCCACAGAACTGGGACAAAGTTTTACAAAAAGATTGTAACCGGAGTACGGGCACAGTTTTCTTTTCAATTATTATGCATAATTGGATCAATCAGATGGATACAATAAAATTCTGTAGACTGTAGTATTCTAAACTATATATGCAAAATAAAATGATTATATAAATGTAATTTACAACAACGTACTACGTGTCTGTACCTATAAGGCCTGTCACCTTTAGTTTGTAGACATTTTGTTTGCTATTGTAAACGGGCCACTCCTCCTCTTTTGATCAATTGAATTCAAGGAGTTGCGATTAATGTAACGGAATATACAATCATATTTCGACATTTTAATGACATGTTCAATGATAAGTACTATATAGTAAATTTTGAAATAAATGATTCAGATGGAATAAACCATTCTCTAGAGAAAACGTGACGCAAGCTATGAATAACAATATTACAGAAAATATCCACACAATAGTCAAAACCGAGCATGTTACGCCTTCTGGATGTGACACTCCTTGCTTGTTACTGTCACTAAAAGATTTGGAATATAAATAGTTAAACCATAAGTGCTGGTGTACTGGATAGTTGATTTTCATAACATTCCCTTTCACCTTTTGGACCAAAACGTATCTAATACCATAAAAATTACGAAGACGCACATAGAATTCCCTATGATTCTCCCACCTAGAATAAATGCCACTTTCATGAAACCAACCTACCCGTTTTGAGAATTCTGGATAAAAGTAATTCTTGTCTACTGTCCAAGGCCACCGTTGTATAAAATCATGAATGATGAGCGTCGGGGACACCCATTTCTCATGTGATACATGCAAATCCAACAGGTATTTCATGGTTTCAATAGTTTTCCTTGAATCTAATGCACCAATCTCCTCCGGTATCTCTGGCCAAGAAATCGTCACATTTGGAATTAGATGAAGATTAAATTGAAGGTATAGGTTTGAAATAAAATCGTTCATTCCATTCAATCCGGACGCAAAAAATTGCAATGATTGGTTGAGTTGAAGGTAGTGGGAGGGGTAGTCTACTTCAGGCTGTAGCTCCTCAAAGATATCCTTTAACGTGGATGATTGTAAAAATGAAGATGCGTCAGAAGTTCGAGTATTTTCAAACGGTGTAAACGTAGCAATCATTAATCCACTTTCAACAAGTTCCATCAAGCTTCCGGGAGGCTTTGGTGAAGGAGTTTTAGTCAGAAATGAAAACATGGTTCCTTTGTATGCATAGCTTGATATTAAAACCGTGGCACACCAAAGCGTCCAAATGACTTGGGTTGATTTAAATTTTCGAAGGCAAATGGTAGAAAATTTAAAACTGACACTTTGATCCAGAACTGAGCCCATCAGTTCCAGTAAAACAAATAAAGAATCCTGGAATTTAAAGCTACAAAATAAAATTTCAAAACCTAACTTTGACAAAATAGCTCCACTGATAAGTAAAGAATAGACTAGAACAAATGCTGCAAATAAACACATCCAAATGTAGAAATCAAATGGTCCTGTCAACCCAACATCGTGTCCATGTGGGATTCGACGTGTAACTAAGAATGCCCAATTTTCAAATCCAAACCCATGCTCCATTATCTTTCGCCTTTCTTTTGCCAAACGGTTTACTAACAACTTCGACAGCAGTCTTTTACGGTTCACTCTTGCATAAACTTTTTCAGGTGGAACATCTTCTGAACTGCGATATGTAAAATTCATGGAAAAACTTAGTTCATAAAAAACACAAAATTCAGGTGTGGGTGGAATGTCATAATATTTGTACTCTGAGCTGTAGTCGCAAGTCGTAATATGGCTATACTTTTCCGTGTGAGATATTTTGAAATCTATGAACATCCCGTTAAAATTCCTTTTTTCTGTATTTTTATCAACACTTGTTAATTCTAGGACTTGTTTAGTTGTTTGGCAGGGCACACAAATTGAGTATACGCTGGTGAAATTATTGATCACAAGCACTGGACTCGTAAAGTGACTATGATGGAGCTTTCTTAGAGTTTCAAAATTGGAATGGCGTATTTTAGCGTCTGTACTAGTCGTAAAGAATATTACATAATCTGGTGAAGTTAACCAACTCTCGTTAATCAGAGCTGTGTCGTCTGGAAAATTGGAATTCTCGGAAGAAATTGAATCAAAGATATATACTAGACATCTACTTCTTTTGCGGAAAGGTTTAGTTGAAATCGACAACGAGTCATTTGAGGAAATCGGAGGAATTATTCGCAAAGTGAAAGCAACGTCATTTTTATAGTAATTCACAAAAATGTTCAACGATTGGAATGCAGATATTTTTGAATAGGAGTCGTGAAAAATGGTTAATTGACAGAAACTGAGTGTATCAAGTATCCGTTCTACTTGCGGACTCAACGTAGAGCTGCAAGCTGTAACGCTGGTGCAACAGTCATTGAAACCAATATCACAATGATTTTGTTCTGCTAGTACACCAAACATTGATAACTTGCTTATGACGAATATGCTATTTAAAATGAGGGAATTAACTAGCATTTGCTTGTAAATATATAGCTTACTTGGGCTGAAATGGCTGAATGGAAATGATAATAAAGTCTGCTCAAAAAAGGATTTAATCGACTTAAAATGATGATGCATTCCAAATATTTTTTCCCAAAAAGCACTGCTCCCATTAAATAACGGAAACCATGAACCTGGCGGTTTTAAAGTCGCAATTCCATTGTGGTACGGAAACCGAAAATCCGTCATCATAAATGACAGTATTACTGTATTAGCATAGCATGATAAGAAATTGACAGCAAACATAACGTAACAAACTCTTCGTAGCATAATAATGTAGCATTTTACGTTGGCATTAGCTTTTAACTTGACATTTTGGAATGACAATTGTCAACTTCTGAAATTGAACAAGTAAACTCTCCATTTTTATCAACTAATTCGGCAGCAATGTTTAACGGCTATTTATCAGCCTGTCTAGTCATATAAAATGCTTTGAAATCATAAAAACACTTTCACCTGTAAATCGGTACATACTTCAAAACATATGCAAACTAACGAGGTATTTCATAACCTCATATTATTGAACCTTTGGTATCCTAAAAACTAGTCTAAAAAATTTCACTGGTTTTGCATTGCGTCACGGCTGAACTATTTTAAAACTACAGAGTATGAATCATGATAATGTTATTTACACAATTTAGTCCAAAGCCACATCCAACAGCATTTGACGTACAATGTCCTTATCTGGTGGAAAGAGTGCGGTTTCGTAGTTAATATTCTTGTGGTCACTGACCACGGAATATTTCCGGATATCGCCGGTATATAAATGAAAAGTGGAAATCAAGACTTTTTGTCATTCCGGTACAAATTGGTAGAACCAGATTAAATTTTCGTAAAGTATACCTTCCAACATGAGTATTTTAAACCAGTATCTCTTTCTCGTTGTTCTGCTACAAACTGCGGCACTGCTGCTGGCAAGTAGCGGGGCTACTGATAGTGCAACGTTAGTCTTCCATTTATTTCAAAATTTCAGTAATACATATCATAATATCTCTTATTTAAAAAATCATCAATAAATACATTTGTCATTACAGAATAAGAGCAATTGAAAGTGAGCTCCGACGGGTGAAATCTACCTCTGAAACCATCGCCGCAGATATTAAAAAGCAAAAGGATTCCACAGCCATTTTACAAAACGAATTTAAATGGCTTCACAATGAGCTAAAAGGTTTAAAGAAGAGTCTTGCTGACATTGAGCAACTCGTGAACAAAACGATTAGCAGTGACACTCAGTTCATTCGGGAGAAAATGATGGAGCTGAGCACGTTCATCCTCAACGCAAATAAAAACTCCACAAAAGCATCAAACATTACAGCAACCACTCCATCCCCAACAAAAAAGACATTTAAACTGTTTTGAAGCAAAAATTGTTTTTCTTAAAATACATTCAAATATACAATAAACAGTCCATCTGGCAAATAAAATCATTTATACACTCAATAACTCCAAGGTTTCGTTGACTTCTTCGGCCAATGACCCCAATGCCAAAGATCAATGATTGTCGTCATACTAACTTTTAATATCCCCGCAAATTATTTTATATGATTTTTATAGCGGCTGGAACCATATTGGAAGTTTTGAACAATAGACAATTTCATAGAAATGCAAGATATATTATATGACCTCATTCTAAGAATAATGAATGAATAGAAATGCATGTACTTTTGATAGAAAGAATGGAAAGTCAATTTCTACTCGACCTTTTCTTATGCGTTATTATTCGTTCGGAATTTATCGTAACAGTTTGCAAAGTGTCCTAAAAAAATTTCGTAATGGTAGGCAGCTTTCAAACTAGCAATATGCTGCATCATTATTTCCGCAGTAAATTCAGAGTAAGACGATTTATTTGTTATGCAATATTTTTCTCTTATTGTTTCATCTTTTTATTAATTCTATTTAAAACGAATCCAAGACCATTTTCTCATTCACTATCCAGTGATGCTGAAAGTAAACTCCTTGGGTTTAGTAATAGTGAAAATATTAGTATAGCAGTGTTAGTGTTAGTTTGCAATAGAATAACTATCACCCGAACGCTAGATCAACTCTTAAAATACCGGCCTTCAGTAGAACGGTTTCCCATTGTGGTTTCCCACGATTGTGGTGAAATGGGAAATGAAGTTAAGGAAATCTTGGATGAACAATACGGAAAGAATATAAGCCACCATATAACGGTTCGTAACGCATTGAAAGTAAGAAACCTAATGAAAGCAATTGCATGTCGAAGATTAATATGATTAATTTATGTAACCTTCAGCATCCAAACTATCAAAAGATAAAATCCAAGCTGGCTAATGTACCACTTCATATGAGACCATATTACCACATTGCTGAGCATTATGGCTGGGCGTTAGGACAAGTTTTCAACTCACTGGCTTTTGACAATGTGATAATTGTTGAAGGTAAAATTCGAAGATGCAAAACTCAATACAAAAAGCTTTGACTGAAGTTGGAAAATTAAATTATTGATGTTTCAGATGACCTAGATATAGCTTCAGATTTTTTCGAATATTTTGAGGCCACACTTCCGTTGCTGCAACAGGATCCAACACTTTACTGCGTCAGCGCGTATAATGACAATGGAAAACCGGAGCTGATTGATATATTATCACCGAGTCTTTTGTTCAGAACAGATTTTTTTCCTGGGTTGGGATGGATGATGACAAAGCGTTTGTGGAAGGAACTTGAGCATAAATGGCCTTATAGGTTTGTAGTTCTAATTCTGAACATTGCTATCAACTAGTTCCAAAAGTTTTCAAATGTCATATTTTCATGTAACACATTTTTAGTTTTTGGGATGACTGGATGAGAGACAAAAGGCAGAGAAGAGGACGTGCATGTATTCACCCTGAAATCTCTCGAACAAAGACATTTGGACGGATGGGGGCTTCAAAGTAAGGAATGCAATGAAATTTCAATGAAACAAAACAGCTTCAATGGGAAAATTTGTATTAAATGTTATTTTAATTGGAAACAGCGGACAATTCTATGACGTGTACTTGAAGACGATAATGCTGGATCAAAAATACGTTGCCTTCAAGTCCCTGGACTTATCGTATCTGCTTCAGGTAGTGTAAACTTTACATGTTTAAAATAATTCCCATAATACTCCAGATCGCAATTCACATCTATCTTATCCAGAGAAACTACGATAAAGTTTTTCTGGATCACGTCAACTTATCAATACCTATTCGGGAATTTGATGACCTCAGCAAAGAAATAAAACGCTCAAAAAATCCCAAAGAATCTTTTCGACTTCCATACACCGATGAGACTGAATTTAACATGCTTGCGGACTCTGTTGGAATAATGCGAGATTTTAAGGTAGAACTATGAACTATGCTTATATAACACGTGCCGAGAGTGTATGTGTCAAAGTATATTCACATGATTCGACTTTTTGTTTATTCAGGATGGTGTCCCAAGAAATGGGTATATGGGAATTGTTCCAGTAATTTATCAACGCAGAAGAGTATATTTAGTACCATCAACCTTCGAATGATGAAGCTGTGGTGTGTTTTCTGAAACACCAATTCAAGGTAATCACACGAACAAAACTTTCCGTCAATTGTCATGCAAATTCGATTGTGGATACTACGGATCTTTGCAATTTATAAGGAAAACCCTTCAGAGAGATTTCGATCTTGTGATTTAGCAACCTATTCTTCCTATTGTGTCCATGCAAATATTGTTAGTTTACGCATAAGTGCTTTCGTTTGAAAAAAATAAATCTTTTGTTCTGCTGTTAGCGTTGGAGTATGAAAAACAAGTATTTGCAATGACTTTTTTTTTGTATATCAAGATTAAAGCATCAAGAAGGTTCTGATGCAGTCACACGAGACAGTATTTATAATCTTTATGTAATACAACCTTGTTGTGCTAATTACTACAGTTTTGCAAATTAATTGTTGAAGAATTAACTTAGGGATAATAATATTTAGTAAAATAACAAGCTATAAAGCAAACTAAATGTTTGGCTGGTGACTCTACGACTATGTTCTTAACCTAGTGCATGCGTGTTTGAAGTTTGAATGCTATTTGCATCGTAAATTGCTTCACCATTGAAAATCTAAACAGTTGTGTATTTATTTTTAAGGAAGAACTATTAGCATACATAATACATCCATACTTCATATGCCTAGTCTTTAAGATCATTGCTCGTTTTGCTACCGGCATATTTCTTAACAAGTAGCACAAGTGAAGCATTATTAATCGATGGGCTGATGGGCACCTCAATAAGCCTTGCCATTTTGTCTTCTTGTCCAAGCTATGCAAATCGAAATCTATTAAGCTTGTTAAACTATCCAAATACCAGCTAATACTCCAACCAAAAACATATGAACAATGAAAATATGTATAATGAGCGCATTTTCAATGACTTCAGCTCACAATTTCTTATCCTGCAATTGTACGTTATTTAGCATCGTTTTGTGATTACATGGCTGCGTTCTTGAAGCCTCTAATCTGTGAGAATGTTGGTACGTAGTTAGTCTGAAGAAATGGAATTCAAATTCCAGATGAATTTGGTTCTCTCATGTGCAGTCATCTAATATTTTTGAACTCATACAAAAACAAATAGGAATCGCTTTCTTGAACTTGTAATAATATATTGAGAACTTGAAAAATGGGTTGTTTCATCATCCTCAAGGCATTTTAGGTTAGGGTAACGTTATTTGGTCCCAGTTATGTGATAGTGTCATTACAGTGGAGTTATGTTTTTAGTAAGAAATTAACTCAAAGTTTTCATACTGTTGTGTCACTTTAGTTTAAGTAAGTTCTCATTATGCATTTCCTGGAGTTGCCGATTCGAAATGGAGGAACTACAGGATCAGAACCACAAAGGAGTTCTTCTCAAACAAATTTCTTTGTGGAGGACGATGCAAGAAGTGATATTAGTGATGCAAGTTCAGCCAACATTGAGAGAAAAGGGTCAACTGTTAGCAGTTGCAATTTGGAGACTGAGTCATCTACAAATAAGTAATAAATGTTTTGTATCAAGTTAATTTGTGATTTGGAATATGTTATGAAATTTAACTCTTTTTCTTCCACTTGAAAATTACTCAGGAGCAGCATAAGCAGTAGCTTGTACTTAATGATTCCTACACGAATCCTTACATGCAGTTTAGGATTTTTAGCACTTGTCGTTCTCATACTTGTGGGTGCAGTAGCAGCCCTAGCATATTTGTATTTTAGGACGTTTCGTAAGTTTTTAAAAAAATATTTGGAAGAAGAAATGAAACTTTCGCATCCCACATTTCTACCAAAAGATTTTACTAATTTATGTGTTTGGCAGCTCCGTATGAAATTTGTAGAACAAAAGAATGTACAAGAACAGCAACGCTCTTCCTCAGAACGATGGACGACACGATTGACCCATGTGAAGATTTTCATAAATTTGCATGTGGAAATTGGATTACAGACACGTCAGTAGTCGCAAACGTCGCCTCGTTTGACCACACAACAATCATGAGAAACAGGATTATTGGTCATCTGCGAGGTACAAGCAAATCTAAATTATGACCATCTTCTTCGCCTAGTCTTTTCGTAATTACAGACTGAACAATTAATGCTTGTTTAAAAAAATTAGTGCATGCACACGCTCTCAAACCCAAGAATTGTAGAAAGGACTCAAACTCAACTCAAGTGAAACTTGAAATCGGCAACATTTTAATTCTTAAATGCTTGCAATTAACCCTAACTTATAATTCCTACCACCAACCTTCCGACCAGTTCTAGTTAACTCAAACCTTCTGTTCGCTTTCCATTCATGTTGAAACTAAAAGTGATGAAATTAAACTTTATTATACATTGTTCATCTATTTTGTGTGACGTATATGCAAATAGCCACAAGCTATTTAGAGGGTTAAAACTGGTTGTCCTTTGTTTAACATAATTTTAATTAGAGCTGACGGAAAGCATCACAAGAAATGATATTGAGGCACTGCAGCAATTGAAAATCATTTATAATTCATGCGTCGACTTGGGTAAGATTTTGAGTATTTACTGCAGACGATTTTCAAAGGCTGAAGAACAAACCAATTAATATATAATGTTTAAATAAAACAGAATCAATTGAAAGAGCTGGCGTAGGGCCAATGATAGATCTAATCCAGAAGCTTATTGATCCTCAACGCTCTGTCGCCAAAACGCTGGCAATGATTCATCGGGAAACGGGTCAAGACTATGTTTTTGACATTAGCATATCTCCAAGCTACTACAACACCTCCGTCAACCAAATATTTGTAAGATCAATGCCATCAATTACTAGGATTTTTATTGATGACAAAGATCAAGTTTTAGCTGGAACTCAAAACTACTGTATTAATTTAGATAGACCAACCTGATTTGCCCATTCCCAAAGCTGCATTTCAGTATGCCCCAAATATTGTTTCGGCGTATGAAACCCTGATTAAGAAAGTTTTGTCCAAAATTGGTCATGAGATTGGAGTACCTACAGAGTATATGAATGATATGAAGATGGCCGTAAGGAAGATTTCGGCATTTGACCAGCTCTTTGCGCTGGTAATTTTAATTAATAATGCTATATGATTGAAGTTACCTAGTTTTATAGCTTGATTTTTTGAAAAAGTCTTCAACAGATACTGAAGACAAATCAAAACCTGAGAAAGCTAACCTGTTGACTTTAAAAGAACTCAATCGACTCTTCAGTAATCGAAGCACATTTGGACCTGAAAATGCAACAAATTCAGTTGTTTCGAGGCTAGCGAGAGATGTAAAACCAACTAAAATACGTTGGTATCATCACCGCAAAGAATATGTATGTTTCTTTTAATAAAATTTTTGTTTCTCAAGAAGAATTTGGTTTCATAAATGTGATTGTAAATTTCTAGTTTAATTGGACTGAATACGTAGAGACGTTGTTTGAAGGCTTGTCTGATATTAAAATCACCGATGAGTTTGTTGTCAATGTCATTGATCTCAACTACATAGACAAATTGGCAGATATTCTTGTGCGAACACCACCAGATGAGCTTCGTATGTTTCCTACTTTCTATACTACTTTTGAACGCAAAGTGTTGTAGATAATCTTTTACGTTATAATTTGTGTATTTTATGTGTAGACATGTACGTGATGTGGCAACTGTTATACTCTTTTGGAAAAGATATTTCGAGGGAATTTCGCAGTTACTTTGATTCCTTTTCAGCCGTCATTGATGGAACAGAATCGACACCAAATAGGTCGCGGATTACCCGATTTATAGACTTTTGGTAATTGAAATATTAAACATGTGGATTTATATTTGTGATTCGGTTATTTCTTACAGGCGTACAGAATGTGTTAATATACTTGACAAATCTATGCCATTTGCAATGACACATAAATATATACAGCGATATGTAAAGAAAGGGGTGATCGAAGAGGTACGTAAAAACAATACGGAAGATACAAGAATGTTGTTGAATGCCAATTTTAAAAACCATATTTTGTGTTATCAACAGGCTCGTGAACTCGTTTCTTACATAGTCCAATCCTTCAAGGGTATAGTTTTGAGTTTGGATTGGATGGATGATAACACAAAAGCTCGTGCTCTACTAAAAGCTGATAAAGTGCGGGCCTACCTTGGCTATCCAAAATGGCTCCCGGATCCTGAAATGGTTAATGCTTATTATGAAGGACTAAAATTTACAAGTGAATCCTTCTTTTCAAACATGCTCACTGTAATGAAATGGACTTCGGAGAAGCAACTAAGGGAATTCTCACTTCCAGTTGATCTCACGTGGACAAGCTCATCCGATTCTCCAGCGGAAGCTGACTGCTTTTATGATGATGAGCTGAATGCAGTTAGTAAGATGAACATAAACAATTTTGTCAATAAAATCTGAATGTCCACAGAGGTAGTGCAAATCAATATTATGATTGCAGCGTTTCCATCAGGGTTTCTTCAGGAACCATTCATTGGAATGGGGTTGAAGTACGTAAAATATAGACAAACAATATAAAAGCATTTCTTGTTTTGATGGTTGCAAATTAAGTAATCTGTACATTTTTCTCGTAGAGCAATAGATTATGGAGCTCTAGGATCTGTGGTGAGTTTAGTATCTTACTACATACTATCTGAATTATTAAGTAGCAACTTTTACAAGTTTTCGTTTTTAAGATGGGTCATGAATTAACTCACGGCTTTGATACTGAAGGTATTGAAATTCATTTGGTTATTTTAACAAATGAAATGCATCAGTCACTATAAGTTGATACATATTCGATCCTTTAGGACGATATAGTGACGAAACTGGACGATTAAATTCGTGGTGGAGCTTAAATACATTGGAGGATTTTGTTGGCAAAGCTGATTGCTTCATAAACCAGTACGATGGCTACTGGTTTCCTGAACTTGGATCTGAACCAGGACCTAATAACACAGTAATGAAAGATAATGATGAATTGTTGGTGCATTCTAGAGAATAGATCGTATCACAAAATTGGCTTACGTACTTATACATAGGTAAATGGCCGACGGACGCTGGCCGAAAACATTGCAGACAATGGCGGTGTCCGGGAAGCTTTGGAGGCTTACAGACATTACATAAAAGTGAAGGGAAAATCAGAGCCCAGACTTCCCGGACTTGAAAAGTATACTCCCGAACAAATCTTCTTTTTGTCATTTGCACAGGTGAGTGATTCCTAGCGTGAAATTTTCTGTTAATCTTATACCTTTAATCAATTAAAGTGGCAGATGCTTTTGGTAATGAAATATGAAACATCCTCTTTGTTTTCCTTAGTCTTGGTGCTCCTACATGAATCCGTCTGCGTTAATGGACATGATTGAGACGGATTTGCACAGCCCACCAAAGTATCGAATTTTAGGACCATTGTCCAACTTCAAAGAGTTTTCTAATATTTGGCAGTGCTCGAGTTCCGCAAGAATGAACCCAGACAAGACAAGATGTGTATTGTGGGGATGATAAGCAATCAAAACGATGAGGGAGACACCTGTTGAAAAATGATAAGGTAATTTCCTTCAGGTGTACAATGTACAAGCATAAAATGTCTGCTGCTCTTTTGTATATTTTTGCTTGTGTGAATGAATTTGTTGCTGTTGATTTCATTTCAGTTGCATGTCACAAAAATCTATAAAGATTCATTTGTAAAATATTAGTAATAATAAAATGCATCGATTTTTTCCTCGTGCGAAATAATTGTTGCGTTGTAGGTTGTAGCAGCTGGAAATTCATTGATTAGCCTTTCTAGCTTTCTTTTTATATTCATAACTACTTATGGCATCATTTTTACATCTTTTGAACAATATTATGCATGTGTGCCTCAGATCATATATATTATATGTATATGTACCTGTATCAAAAATGCACTCAACCATCATATAATTATCATCCTAAAGTTGAATTCATAAACAAGGATATCATGTTCTTCTTCGTCATGTTCGCCAATTTTTTTCCGTCTTGTTGTTTTAGACATAAGTAGTAATGCACTGCGAAGTAAATATAATGTAATCCTTACAGAACCGGTTTTCCATAAACTTCTTGAGATGTACTATGTCACTGGCTTGGCTTTCGTATGGAGTATTGCTAATTAAGTTTCTCACTTATTGGCATTCCTAGCCCTTGATCAGGCATTGATGACATGAAAATGGCTAAACGAATGCAAAAATTTACACATTTTTCTGGCTGATGAAACCGGAAGGAGAATGTAACAAGATTAGTTTTGGCTATTATCACATAAGGGTATTATGACGCAATAATTAACCCCTTCGAGGTTACGCATCACATTGCAGTTACGTTGGTTAACAAGCCCTACAGTTTTCTATGTCACTAGCATAATAGTTCACCCACAAAATTTTAATTATGGATCACTTTACTGTATAGGTTACCATAAAACAATAGATCATAATGCATTCATATTCTTCGGATGACAGCAGCAGTGATCAGATTAGCTCAGGTACGTTGATTTTGGATTTGGATATTACACGCCTTATTGCCCCTCATGACCTTTATACATTTTTTCATTTTTAATTACTCCAAAAATTATGTCTAGCGAATACAAAATGAAGGGTACTTCTTGTGTGATGTGACTGGGGATGAATCATGCATTTCATTTCATAACTGCATAATTATTTATTAGTCTATGCACTACGCATTTATATTTCTTAGTAATAATAATAATTATAACTATAATTTGTACTCGACTACTAGATATCCATGATAAAGTAGGTACTGTGTCCAATATAAAATCTCAAGTACCTCGTAAATCATTAATATACGGAAATTCCAGGTAGGAAATGATGAAAAATCCATAACCTTCTACTCGTAATACCAGGTAAACCTCAACCTCAAGGTACTTTATGGAGAATACGCCAAAACAAAACCAATCACAGCCAGGTGATCAATGTCACTCTGTTTTTAAAAAGCTCTAATCACAATGCTCAACTCATACTATTACTCTTTCTGACTTTACTAGTAAAAATGTGTTCTGGTAAAATGCATGTTACGTATGTAAATACATTCATCAGTCATGTACGCACGCATGTATGTACCTTTTGTACCTCTCCAGTGAAATGTGCCTTCGAAAAAAATTACAATGAATGCCAATTATCCATCAGGCACACTTATTAAGTGCTTACAACAACCTAAAATGTTTATAGTTCTCTTCTTTCTACACCTACAATACAAAGCGCGACAACCACGAAAATAATATGAGCATAGCGATAAACAAGGTTGCAGAAAATTGCTCATGTAATGAATGCATTACAATTTCACGGCAAGGCCGGGCGCGGGGGGGGGGGAATCACTAGTGTTTGGTGAGAGTCGAGTGGACCTTTTTTGGACTTTCGGTACCAACTGCATCTCATCTTCTAATCATTCTTTGTCGCCTCCCCACTCTCCGCCCACCCACAACCCCACCTTTCTGACAGGCGAGTGTCGCTGCTCGTCGTAAGTCGTGCTGCAAAAGCCAGCACTGACTTCATGCATTCTATCGACCTCACTACCACAAAAGCCTCTTACCTCAACCTAACCATCGATCTATGGCCATGCGGTTTCAGCGTGGGGGGGGGAAGGAATAAGTAGCTGTTTTTCTGGAGGCAGCGGGGGGGAAGGGGCGCACCGGACCGGAGGCGTGCGTGCATGGACGAGTTGGCATGCATGCGCTGAGGGAGAGGTGCGGGATGGATGATAGGAGGAGCAATAATGGGAGTATGGAGTAGTTGGATGGCTCTTGTTAGCGATGGGGACTGGGGGGTGCTTTAGTCCGAAGGGGAGCGAGAGGGGAGGTGCCTGTGCTCGGGGTTCTATCAGTCATTCTTTAATTTATGTCGGTATTCAAACAAATGAGTTCGGTCCGCAGGTAGCTCATTATTTGGTGGTCCTTATTTCCATTTTGGATGGCTTTCGCTTCAGAGCTAAATTGTGGTGATTTGTGATGAAGTCTTAAAATGTATTCTTTAAGAAATAAACTATCAGTCTGTGGGGCGAAAAGATGTCTCCCATGTCTGTGCCGATACATATGATCCAAGTCGACGGACATAATGGCAGAGAGAAAGTGAGGGATTGGACGAAATGAAAATGATATTTTTGTGAATTTATGGGAATTGGTTGGCGTATGGATGACAGAGTTGGTGTTGGTGGTAGTTGCGGAGTGTGATTGCCTTTCCTGGGAAATATAGAACTTTATTGTGTATGTCGGAGAAGAGGAAGAGTGAACCAGGTGATTGTGGGTGAGCAGACACCCGGCCCGCGGGTTTAGTGAAAACAGAAAATTGAATATTTCCATTCTTAATGATTGTCACTTCAGTATGAAATTGAATAAAGTTTCGGGATTTTTGTTGTGACCTCCTGCTATTCATCTTCTAATGGCTTTTTTGGCGCTTGGAATTGGACAAGAATGGAAAAGCCCAGTGATGTAGGAGAGAGGTAGGGTTGAGGGCGGTGGTGGGTGGCTAGGGGGGGGCAAGGATGATGAGTGAGGTTGAGTTTGCAGGGCGGGGGGGGGCAGGGGGTCGATGGGGGTCGCGGAGATGGTGGTAAGCCTGTATCGGGCAGGGGGCCATTTCCGGGATGAGGGGTTGGGTGTCGGGGCTGGAAATGATGATGATTATAAGAGAAACATTATCCCACATAGATCAGAGAAAAAATGTGCGTGATGGTGGATAGAAAAAAAACAGCTTGAATTATATATTTTTGCGGCTTGGGCATCGTCTACGTAAGTATAGTTCGTGAATAAAAAGAACATGAATTGTCGCAATCTTCTTTTCTGCATATTCTCCATTAAATAGTAATGAACTGTGATTACATAGTATTAGCAACATGATTTGTGGGCAGGAGTTACTGACAGTTCGGCGTAATTTGTGTGTAAAATATGGAACTGGACTAACATGAATATAGTAGACCAACCACCGCTGCTAATTGAACAATTACATGTTTTTCTCTTTGCTCGTTTGTGAGTATAATAAAAAGGATGTGAAAATTTGACTGCCTTTACGTTGTTTACTTCAGGATTGAGAATAAGTCGCAAAAAATATTTTCTACATTGAAAAAGCTAAATGCGATGCGATATGTTTACCTGAAAATGAAATGACATCATAGGAGGAAGAGGTTCATAATTTACAAAGCAAAAAACGGACTTCTCCATAGGCATAACAAGTTTTATGATGTTATTGGCAAGTGTAAATTCAACATATACACTACATAACTACAAATATTCACAAGGGTTGATACAGAAGAAAAGGTATTACGTAATTTGTGTGAAGATCAACTATAGCATCATCCGGTACCAGTTTTGGGTTCACCCGAAATAGCACTGACAGTGAACTGAAATGAACTGTCCTGCTTATCTGCGTGCATTTAAAATTTGAAACAGGAAAAAGGAAGCAATTTTTCTCGATCACTAAAGTACGCATGTGTCATATGCCCCAGGAATGTAAAGCATAACTAATCAGACAATAATGTATTTTTGACAGCCGTATACCAGCCGCGTTTGCGTAACTGAAGTTTGTTACGGATAAGGTTTACGTATATAGATTATACTTAAACTTTGGTCTAGACAATTGAAACTGCGTCAGCAATTTAGTTGGCTGCTGCGATGTCAACTTTGACAATGCGGCACAGCAAAGGAAATCAAAACGTTTCAGGGATAACCTCTATTTATTCTGTCCATATTACATTGTCAACGTCAATCGTGTGACATGTACGTATCTCTTCAAATTTTTTTTTTATAGCTACTGCCGTAACACTAGTTTGCTCTGAATTAAATGAACATAAATACATAACATAATATGCATAACTTACTGGGAATCTAACTTTTTGCTTTACATAACAAATGCCTACTTGCAGTTGAATAATCACCAAAGCCAGACAGCCTGTAATAATGTTCGGAAACTAATTTTCATTCATACGATTTGCTTATGAAAACATAATTGATTAATTATGTACTACCATTATAACATAGTGCCCATTCATGCGCGAGGGTTTTGGCTTAATTGTTATATTATCGCTAGTGAATAAAAGGTATTCTTTTCAAGATATGATTGTATCTCCAGCAGATCTTCTGTCTATATAGGTATACGTTGTATTATGAGGATCTCATTAAGGTTGCTTTGAGCTGCTGCACTTGTATATGTACTACTGCAGCAGTAGCGTGCTCATTTTTCCCTTCTCATGGGTTACAATAATTACACACAATGTACATCCAAACGTCAGTCAACTGAATACACTTTTTGGAGGACTTTGACAGACGCGCAGTGGACTATTAAAATCAGAACAAAATCAGCGTAAAACTCGAAGATTCGTGTAACAGAGAGGAGAAAACCTTGTAGCGTCAAATCAATTCTACTAAATTAAATGCGTACGCGCATTACACTATCATTACCATGTACGCTATCAATTGAGTGAGTGGAAACATCAAAATAAAAATGGAGAATGGTATAAAGTAACATTCATGCATAGCAAATGAACTGACTAACTGACGAGTTGGTCATTTGAAACGCTCTGCACAGAGATATCACAGCACAGCAGCGTTCGCAGCAGCGCACTTTAAACACTCAAGTTTTGCACATAAAAAGAAAAATGCTGTCCTTGCAATTTATATAAAATTCTTAATCAAATGCATACTCAAACGTTACATACATATTCAGATGCAAGTATTTCTAATCCATATATATGCTCTCCATATTATCAGAGTTTATTGTATCATGTATCTGAAATTTCGACTTTTAAATCTGGAAATAACCACTGTTGTCCGGATTCTTAATGTATTAATTGGGTAACAACTAGATGCAGAAGCACAAAGCGTGCAGTGCTTTTTATTTCCTACACATGTATGTACAATAATAATATTACAACATCGGATGATGGATGAGAGCTCTTGTTTCTGAGGATGAGTTCCCGTGGAAGTCCTAGAACAACTTTTTCCTTATACCCCAGCGTGTATAAAAATGTCGGAGCTTCACAAAGATTTTATGGGACCGTACCCAAGTACATTACATTACTTTCCGCTTCGTTGACGTGAACAGAAACTGCATTATATATTTTTTATAAAAAATTTACATCTCTAATGGATCTCCAGACTAGTGTGCAATACAAAAAAAATCAAATTGCATTTTAAATGACTACCTCCATTAAGTATTTACACATTACGCTCGCTTCCTCGCATGTATGTACAAATAATGAACCTGCAGCGTTTGCATGAACCCATTCCAAATTTAAAAAGTGTAAATGGACACAAAAATATCAAAGATTCACCTCAATCAAGAGTTGTAGATTGCATGATGGCGAAGAAAAAATTGGCGATGACGGTAATAATAATACGTTACCAAAGATTGCATATATACGTCAGTAAAACTCGACCTTATTTACCCAGCTTGAGCACTGGCCCCCAATAGCTGCACACAACGTGTTTGCTCAGCAGGTTGACTGATGACTTCAAGATATCGTATATTATTAGGTGCTTGGGAAAATCTAAAGCCGAAAAGTTATTTATAAAAGAATTCATTCAATTCACATTGACTGAAACTTTCTTCAAATCGAATGTAATCAAACTCATGTTCTTACTCAATAACTAAACTTTTACTCTGACTTTAATATTTTAATGGGTTTTCATTTGCCGTTTTAATTTTTTGTACAATAAGAATAATTTAAATTCAATGTTTGCTTACTATGTAAGCTCAGAATGGGATAACAATAAAAGTTTTCAAAGATGTTGGTCTGGGGATACCTAAGTTCATTTAGGTAGTATAACATGCCACACACAGATGAGCAACCAACCGCTCGAAAATATTGTAAGCAAGAAAATGGGAGACAAGCAGACTGGCAAGTCCGTCTGCTGAATCATAATAATAATCCCTCAAGTAGACTTCATGCATCGATCAATGATCATCACATCATTATCATCATCATCATCTGCATCATCAAAGTCAAACGGATTGTTGTTTTTTGAGTCATTCATCTCTCCCCTACAATAATCACAATCGCAGAAACAAGCTTGCAACGAGGCTGCTTGAACAGGAATGCATAATAATACATTGTTCGAGTGATAAATCATATAACTTGTGTGATGCTAACGGTTGGTTAGGTTGAAGTTGTGGAAACTCACCAGATAATTTTGATAATGCTATACCACACACATTTTTAGATGGAGGGATGTACAACTATACAAAGCACTAATTACAGTTACAATCATCAAACTTGAATGAAAGCTTCGGACATATGTTTATGTACGTAAGCATTAATGGAATTGTACTTTGTAATCGAGCTGGTGCCCTGATGTCTAAAAATCTAGAGATTCTAGGTCTGGCCATTCGAGTAGTTCCCCAACCTCGTTTCATACATGCGAAGAGAAACAGTTTTTTCTTGAGAAAGCAAATGTCATCATCACTCAATAGTGCATGCAGTAAGGGATGTACATGAAAAACCATTTGTATTTGCTTCCGCCCCGTCCATAAGACAATAATATCCTTTTAAAATCAAAATTATCTGGTATCTTCCCCCCGCAATCTAGGGTATAGGTATAGATAGGTTGATTGTAGGCTCGTATGTAATGAAGTCAGTCATCCATAGCAGCAAATATGTGTACAAATTTGTGAAGTAAAAAACTGCATCAGACGATGACATGCGATGAAAGGAGTTGATTGGTATTCAGGCTTACTTAAACCGTCGTGTTAGGAGACTTTGGCAAGACCAAAGCTCAGTCATGATGTGATGGCCGTATTCATCAGATTGAAAAATGATGCAGTGAGTTTAAAAAAATATTGTTGATTGTTGATGGATTCAATGACTACTATTAATATATTTAGGTAACTCCAAACAAATGTACTACTTTGCCATTTACTTCAATAATTTATGCACATGGTGAGCCACACTGTAATATTCTCGCATTATTTGTTGCACTCACGGTTGCGGCTTTCTGACTTGGTGGTGGTGGCTTTTGCATATTGAAAATGTTAGGTTTTTCGTAGATGACAAAACATACTTACTATGTAGCACTCTATATGTATACTAAGACGAAGAAGAATCAAAGAGCTCTTGTTTGTAAAAGTGGAGTGGGCTCGACATCAACTGCTCTTCATTCTGTTCTGGGACGATTTGATTTGCACTCCTGTCAATAGAAGATGACGACGACCTGTACCTGTATGCAGCAGCTCAGTTAACAACAAAATCTTCCATTTTTATGGTATTCAATGTTAGCCATACGTTTTATGGCTCTTTGTCACTATTAACCATATTATTACATTTGTAATAAATATCTTATGAAGACTTTTTCTTCTAATAAAATTTAAAGGAGGTGGAGATGGTGACTCCAAATCACGTACGTGCATAAATTTCCTTCTGCGCTAATAGATATAGCATGTATTCTCATCTCTTTTATTATAATATTATTTTATGGAGGGTATCTATCTATCAGCTCTTGCTCATTTTGGGGTATGTGCTAAAAGCAATATAATATGCATCATGAAAACGTACCTATATTGGTGGGTATCTGCATAGTAAGATCCATTTTTGCTTGTCCATTCTGTTCTTACAGCACCACAATGATTTTTTTGAGAATACGTAACAAATAGCAAATTTAAATCAAAAGTATTTTTTATATATCATATTATATCTTTAGAACTTTAGCGCACACATACGTGTGCGTATAAAATCTAATAATCATCTACATAGACAGTGTACACAATAATGTGTGAACTTTGCTGAGATCTTCGTGATGTTTTTAAACGCTTGTTCCTATCCAAACCACATAACGAATAGGTTTGCAGACATGCATAATACTGTAGGCTTGGATGCATGCAATTTAATAATGACCAATTTATTCAGCCACCAACAATCAGAATCAGTAAAAGCAAGAGGCAACATCTACATCAGAACGTTCAACAACTAATGGAGTAGTATCTGCTTGTAGCGTTGGCGTTCACTCTAAAGTTTTTCTATCATGTTACCTGTTGAGTTTTTTAAAGATTTTTAAAGGCAGAATCAGCATCAACCTCAGTAAAAGCCTTCCTTCTTTATTGGCAACTGAGTGAGTAGCTGGTTTTATTGGGACTGTCACAGATTTTTTTATGCGACGGCTTCTTTCTTTGTAGATCAAGTCACAAATCTATCACGTTAAACTTTTTGGCTTGAGTTTGGTCAAGTGCAATAAAGTGTAGTGTGCTCAGTGTTGTCCAATAAGTATCTAAAAATTGAACTGACATCTGATAAAAATGAAATACAAACAGCAAAGCCGACCCTGATGCTTACCTCGCAGAAATATACATGCAAATGAGAACATATTCTTCCAGTCTACCAAAACCTACCCGAGTGTAGCCCGAGTCAGTCACCTAATCAAGGATTTTTATACTCCAGACCAGACCAGCTTTAATGAACTTACATTCGTCTAGAGAACCAATTATGCCCGTCTAGAAACTAGAAACAATATTTTACAATTTCGGAAAACCAACCTCATCACTGTGGAAAGGAAACGTCTGAAGCTTTAGGAATCCTGGGATTATTTTGACCAATGAGATAGTCAAAGCCAGCACCAACCTTCTACGGACATGAATGACAGCGTAAGCCAGATCACAAAGGGAAAAACGCTACATTTGCCCATTGCTTGCTAAACGCACACACTTGTTAGATATTTATCTTTGGTCATCTTTTTTTCAGTTGAGCATTTGCTAATCTATCAATTGACTTTCACAAAGCAAAAGGTCCTCAATAACCCATAGAAGAAACAACGCTTCATCAGATCAAACAAGAGCTAGCAAGCCTTCAAAAAGGTCTTCTTGTCCACAATACCAGTATTTTTTTTGTCATACAAATTGCAACAAGTGAGAGCAATTTTGTTCAAGAAGCCCCTCTCAATCTCAACCACATTGCCATTCCTCAGAAGCACGTCTATAGTGAAGTAAAGACATCATATTATTATCACCATCATGATTTGATATCACATCGACATCACATCTCTTTCTCAAAGGAGCGTCATTTACATTGCAGCTTGAGAGTTAAGTTGGTGAGAAAAGAAGTGTCATTTGTTGCAGGTGTTGTGCAGAGTTAAGCTACCATTGGAATCCTTAAAAAGAGATAAAATAAATAGATTCACTTACCTTTTATATTCGCTTCACAATATAATATCCCAGCTCAAGATCGGCATTTGTCTACCAGAAGAAGATAAGGCTGAGAGACAGTATAGTGAGTGATGATGATGATGGTGTTAGTGAGTGATGTGTGCACATTACAGTAATTTTACGCAAATGGTTTGGCATCATTTATCTACCTGCGTACAATACAATACGTTGGGGAGCAAATATAGCAACAAAGGAAGAAGTGGTTAGCGTACCTACCAACATTACAATTCCAAGTTTAAACACATCTTTCTTATGCATGCGTGCAGTTGTCTTCAAACGATGCTAAAAAGCCATAATAACACTGAACACAGCGGTAGTTTACTTGCAAATAAAAGTCAAAGTCAGATGTGACCGTGGAGAGTGGTAAATTAAGAAAAATAAACTCTCAACGCGGTGCAAATGTGCAAAAGTTAAAAAAAAACATATGAAAATATAGTTAACAGGGAACAAAAACAGCTTGTCTTCAGCCTCATTATCAACTGCTTCCAAAAGACTACAATATAATACCATTATCTTCATCAAGGGAACCTCTCTGATCATTAATACTTGGAAGGACCTTAAGACTAGAAGCAAAAGGGGAGACGAAAACCTAAGCAAATTGCAGTTACGCATCAGCCGCGTGTATTATTGCTGGGATATATAAAAAACGTGATCATAAAACCAAATTCCGTTTTAATTTGTGGCTAAACTCCATTTACAAGTGAACATTAACCGAACCTATTGATTCTAAAATTCTATAATGACTTGTTTGTTCTTTGAAGAGGTGGACGGTGGACCGCACTAGCAATTAACGTTGTTCCTCATGTGTTTTCATTGTTGAGGCTCCTAAACGAAAAGCTAATAGCATCATCATCATATCATATCACATGAAAATTTCAATTGGACAGAAAAGGAGAAACATATAATAGCCGTCACACTAGGATTGGTTGTTTAGTATTTCGTGTTCTTAAAGGATAATGAAGCTGCTCAAGTTTTTCATAAAACTAGCTTCTTCTTCTTCGCCTTCAACTTCTTCGTCATCTTCTTGGCCTGGGAGCGAGTCCACAAGACAAAGTGCAAGTGCTCGCTCATTGTAGTTCATTTCAATTCAAAGTTGTGCTAGTATTACTTATGTGTTTTTGTGGATTGGATGGTTTGCTAAAGTGGTGTGTGTGAGTGAGCTCATCATCACATTTAGAAGATTCTTTTTAGATAAAAAGATAACTTGATTTTCATTCCATTATATATTCCTCATAATAAGTAATAAAACTCTCTTTCCTCGCACAACAATAACGATCCCAGAGAACATACATGCGCAGATGTAAATCATATTATACATGTGGTCTTCTAGTTATGTGCTTCTTGGTCTACCCTCTCTTGACCTGTCGCAGTTAAATTACCTTGCGAACTAAACAATACGGTCGGCCGATTCATAGAAACTCTTCAGACGATTCTTGCAATTTGCTCGGAACAACCGCACAATGGAGAAGAATACTTCCAGCAGAATATTGTACAGTGTTTGTGTGCTTCTAGTGACCTTTGCTTGTGTTTGTGACCGCAACCACTTTGGAGTACAGTGTGTGCCGCTTGCACAGGTAAAGCCAGTTTTTCCACTAGTAAAAAAAAAGAGAAAGAACAATATGAATTGATGGTTGGGTGATATGTTGTTGAGAGTGTGAGGCGTGTATCAAAAAATTTTAGTTGATTTTGTACGATAATTTTATCAATGCAAAAGCAAAGCCTCATTGTACACAAAGCACTTAGCATGTACGTCAGATTCATATCAAAATGCTTTAATAGATTGACGTGCCAAGTGGGTCGCTTTTTGAGTAGAAGTGGAGGAGATGAATAAAAATGAGAATAAATATTTATTGAATTTAAAGCTTTTTTGCATTAAGTAAACAAATTTGAATCTTAGCTAAGGAAAGAAAGCAATAAGCAAACATTGTGTGTTGTGTTGAATGTCATGTCATGTTGAAGCCTCTTTCAGAATAAGCTTTCTTGACAATTTAGTTTTAAATTATATGATTGATTTGACATGAATTTCAGAGATGACAAAAAAGTTCATGCAAAATGAATTGAAAGTTTTATTGAAGCCGAAAAGTTTAAAAAAAAACATATTCTTTGCGTTGTTTTTCAGGACGAGCACCAGCAACTTCATGAAGACACAAATTTTCCATTACAGGATGAGATTATTAGCAATCAATTTGTGAAAGCCCCGAAAAATTTGACAGTAGAGGTGAAGTCAGGAAGTCATGCAATTTTCTCGTGGGATCCCCCAGTGGACGGGCAGTATGAAAAGTTTGAGGTTCAGTTGTCTCAACTTCCCACGCCTAGTTTTAATCAGGATGAACAAAGAGATCACCAGCAGCAGGAACAGCAACAGCAGCCAAAAACCTTTTCGATAGAGGATAGAAGCTTGTCCCTGAGCTCATTTCTAGAGCCAGGCAATAGTTACCAAGTACAGGTGTTTGCAGTTTCAAGAGGGGATGTTTCTGAGCCCATTACAGCAAACTTCACCACAAGTAAGGCTTGTAAAATCTATATTAGTCAATGCTCTCAACAATTATTTTAATGGAAAAAATTAAATATGACAATGATTTTTCCAGAACCTAACCCACCGGAGAGGTTTGTTGTATGGTTTCGCAACGAAACAGCATTACTCATTTATTGGCAACCACCTAATGGAGCCTATGATCTCTACAAAGTAAGAATCTTCATCTTTACGTTCGTGTCAAGCCTTGAATTCTTGTTCGCAAACTTGAAAATTAACATAATATTAAATCGGCTTAATTTCTTAGGTCGGAATTGAACCTTCAGACAGTCCAACCTCAGAAATCCTTGTGTCCAGACAAGAATATCAGAATGGTCGCGTTCAACCTGGTTTTTACGTAAGCTATAGCTAAAATTTACAGGCTTTTCTATAATTTAGACTTTGAATGACTAGAGTTTTTTTTAACTTCAAATTTTATAGAACTTAACTCCTGGGCGAGCCTACAACATTTCAGTAGTCACAATCAGCCAAGGTCAGCCATCAGAGCCATTGGTCAGAGAGTACAGAACGCTTCCACTTCAACCCGTTGAAGTTAGCGTGACAATGAATGAGGACGAGTCGGATTCTACGCCCAGTGGGTTTCTCGTAGAATGGATTGCTCCTCCAAATGCAGCAGGGTAAATATAATATTTTGGAATTTTTAACAAACATTAAGCATGCATGTTTATGTAGGTGATTGTGACTGAGAATAATATGCGGTTAAAATAAAACAGCCGCCGTCTGCAATTACAGCAGGCTCTTTACTTAATTAGAGAGAATTTTCTGCGGATGGTTTCGTGTAGGAATCAAGTTTTTATCCAGAGTAAAAGAATTGGTTTGCTGGAAACAATAACCGTTGTTGTCTAAAACTAAACAAGACAGAAAACAGATACTTTGTTAACAACCATTAGACAGATCATTTGAATGATTGTTTCATATATGAATAATACATGGCTGCGTGTTTCTGCTTCCCAAACAAGAAGAGCTTATATTATTCCTGATCCTATTCTGTGGTTTTGCTATTATATGTATTGCTTCCCATCCATATCGGAACACCAACGATTGTTGATGTTAATTTATGAAACTCTTTGTTCCGCTTATCAGCCTTTTTACATGTTGTGTTTTTTCTTGTGGTTTCAGAGAATACGACGGATTCAACGTGTACCTCAATAGAAAAGGTATGAACAAACCAATGCAAAAATATGTGCCAAAAGAAAAGCCGCCGATGGTTCTGCTGGAGGATCCAGACCTTGAGCCAGGAATGACTTATCAAGTTGTAAGTAATACATACATATAAGATATATACATACATACATAAATATAAATGTTATAATTAATATGCACATTTATATATATTATATAGGTTGTAAAGACAGTCTCAGGAAAAGTGTACTCTAGACCAACCACACAAAACGTCACGCTGGTTTTAGAGTAGGTGTTTGTTTTTATGTATAATATATATTATATATGATATTTACAAATCTGTGTAAGAATCGTGTTTTCACATCCTAGTATTATTATTATTAATTAATTTGCATATTAGCTACATGGATGAGTGGTGAATGGAAGTATGTGCATGAATGCGTCTGAGAGTTATGCTGTGTGAGATAAAGATGGGATGACTGATTAATTGATGAATGTTCTTGACCTAAAGTGTTGTAATGTAAACTTTAATATAATATATTATTACATACACTGAGAAAAATACTGTTTACACCGCAAACTTTATAGAAAACAAGACTTGATTTAATTTTAACTGTTCAGTTTTGTAACTAACATGTAATCCCTGTAGATACATTTTTGTGTAGAGTTCATGTGTGTATCTGAACCTTTTTTGTTCCGGACTTTCAATATTTGATAAAAAATTCAGTCCATATTTTAATGCATGTAGGTACTGACTCAGATTAGGAGACTGGCAAAGATATGTACTTACTTAATGTGATGGTTGAAAAAGAATAAAAAACCATTTACCCAATCAGGTATTTCCGTGGTAGATTGCAGACATGGTGGAATTGAAACTAATGCCAATATGCCAAAATCAAGAAAGTTCAGCAAATCAGACAAAACACAGCCAACTTATATGTACAAATTAGACTTAAATCGTGTATAATTTACATATTTTTAATCAATCCAAATTGTATTGCAACACTACCATTTCTCGAGCTTAGGCTAAACAAAAACAAAAATCAGAAAATTGTAGTACATGAAATAAACTCATTGTTCAATATGTCTGAAGGTTTGTGTAAATATTCAACAAACATAATATTATGTGTGTAGCATATTCAAATATTATGTAAGAGATTATATATGGTTATTAAAGAGATTAAATTAAACAGAGTCTCCAGCTCTAATTCGTAAACTAGAACTGCTTCCCACACAAATAGCCAGTCGGACAGGCTCTGTCCTACAATAAATTGACAATTTCTCATCCTTTCTTCCGTCTTGGCTAATCGGAACATATAATTTATGAATTTGATTCATATCTAATTATTTGTGCATTGATATTTAATCACTTGATTTCACACTATCAAATTTTTCTTTGGTAGGTTTACACTTTGTTTTAATGATGATTGATTATGATAAGTTATTATTAGGTAGATTACCTCTCCCTTTCATCATGAATCTCATTTTTGCCCGACCGTTTCATTTCCCATCCCATCCTCCAAGAACGTGTGAGAAACATTCACAGTCAGTACAAATATTTACCTTCTTTTTTATGTCAGCGTGTCACCGTGCATCTCAGAGAACCACACCACGCCAGAAGACGGGTTGAGGCTGTTAAGAATATACAATGTCATCAAGTAGCTGTATTGTAGTCGTCATACTCTAAACATACATAGGTTCTCAGGGATATATGCATATCCCATCACATCCTACTGCGATAAATATATACTTTTGTCGCCATTCTAGTTAAAACTTTTCACACTTTATTTTCTGTCGTGTTAGCACGATGGCAATGGGAAGGACAGTGATAGGTAGGAGTAAATATGTTGTATTGAAAACAAGACGGAAGTAAGTTCAATTAAGTGTAATTCTATGAAATTTTACAGTAAGGATAATTTAACGAACGGTGACGCATGTTTACGGCTAAGAGCTAAAACTGCAATTTCATAGTTAAAGATATCACAGATAAAACGTTGACGCTGATATGATCATACTTATATTTATACACAATGATGATTTGATGATGCTCCACACACAACTCCACATTGCATATACATACGCCTTTTGGTCATTGTACTTCCGTTTCCACGAGTGCAAACGGTTGAAACGCCATTGTAGTTGAGTTCCTCAACACACCTGCGAATTTCGCCGGAACCCTAGAAAACATGATAAAAGTTCCATTAAAATAAGGAAGATGTTGAAGGCTGTGTCTAATTATGATATGGATACAATGATTCAAGCTCCACGCAATGCTATTGTCACTATGAAAAGACATTAAAAAGTAGGAAGTAAGTTTTATATCCAATTATAGATATAAACTGCTAACAAAACCTTTTAAAATGCAACAAACGATGATAAAATGAAAAGCAACTTGGAATTTCTTGTATTTTTCCTCGGTAAAAAGGAAACTTAAAAAGGTGGCATGAACAACTTATGTTACCATCTGTTTGACCATCTTGTTATAATTAATTAACATTCCATTCGTAGGTAATCTAATAGAAAGTAATGCAAGTTTTATGTCGCCTACTCATCGTACCTAAAAGGAATCATAATGAAAGTATGATTTGAAGTAGATATACATGACAATAAAAACCTCTTACTCTCTTTCATCCTCGAAATGTATCCGTCATGTGAAGCTTCATCCGACTTGGTCACTGAATGATGAGTGGCTTTGAATTCTTCGGTTGCTTTCAGATACGTCATCAACACCACCAAAAACACAACTTTAGGAAATAAATGTAGCGACATGTTGGCTTCTAAAATTAATCACAGAAAAGTATGAGCTGAATGAAATGAACTATGAAGAAATTGACATTTGACACTTCAAACTACATAAAATTTGTGTTTACCTGCAGTATTTCCAAAGTTCAAAATATAGACAGGTTAATAATTTCCGGAAACTTCTTCCAGACAGCTACTCACAAAATAAATGTGTATGCGCACTACAAGCATGGATAATATATCAACATCCCTTGATTATAGTTGATGATGGGGGATCTCGCAACAAGTCCAAAACTCGTACAAGGTAAACGCAATCACAACTCGCTAACTTTCCAAATCCATCAGGTTTGAAACTATTGACTATATTCTATTTTTTACTTTATCATCACATCACCCATTACTACTTGATTATTACACCATCACTCTATTACTATCAAACTCAAACGATACACAGAAGGTATCGGATTAGAGTTATATTACTTTTCAAACCACCGCACGTGTAGTAGATACAATAAACTTCGCAGTATGCACCAATGTATTTACCGTCAACAAATTAACTTGACACTCGGTACTGCATTAAAGATGAAATGCTGATGATGATGATGTTTTTCTCAACGACGGAGACGAGACCACAAAATAATTTTTATTTTACAATGCAATTCCTTTTACCAAACCACACTATATTGCAACTTGCAACCACCCTTTACACACAAACAATGTAGTTAAAACCTACCAGTTGACCCAGTCGTGAAATAGAGAAAAATAAGTAGTAGTATATATGTATGCCAAAGTATTTAAGACAAGAAAGAAAAAGATGTTAATGGTGTTGCTGCTGAAGCTGGTGCTCCTTCTGTAGTAATAATAATTTGCAGAGAAGTGAATGTAGAAAAGTGAAGATTCATACAACAATATAATATGCAGGTATATAACCAACCCCGCACACCATGAACTATTGTCGCTTTTTAACAATAATGTCACTTGCTCACTTCAGGCAACCTGTTGTGTGTTATCAGAGTTATAATATCATTAAGTATGCAGCGTGCATGCATGCACTCACTGTGAAATGCACTACCTTCAACCCTTCACATGAAAAAAAACTGCACCCTCGCTCGACACGGCATAGGATTATATTATTCATGCCACCCAGTAAACTACTAAGGGAGTAGAGATGTTTCTAGAGTGTTTAATCTCAATAAAAGCAATTACCCATAAGGGATGCTTGTGATTTTCTCAAGTTAATGCAAAAATGTTGTAGATAGCTAGTCTCAGGAGGAGGAATTGCATTTTATCTTCGGATAAGATCAATAATATAACGAGATAATACAAAACACACCCTGTCCTCTGTCATGTGTGTGTAGAGTTCTGCGGCTTCTGATTGGTGATTTTTAATATGGCTTGTTGTTTTTGTGAGTCTCTGAACTCTAATGCAACATGTTGCCTTTTAAGATTCCAAGAGGTTGGAATGTGATATGCTGCAATCTTGCAAAATATATATGTTGTATATCCCTATTTGACTTGACTTGTTTTGGTTTACCAAAAAAATATCAAAGCTAAACCTGCTAAACCCTCTTTCCCAATCCAGTCAGTTTCATACCCCAACCCAGAAACTGAATGTCAATAGGTGAGTTTACACAACAAAACCAGTCAAGGATAAAGATAAAACGCAAAAGATTTTGCAGTGAAAGGATGAATGAGAGTGGTCTGCTGGACACCATAATTTGAGTTAAGGATGGACAAACTTGTTTATGAAGCTTGGGGTAGAATGTAAAACACGCACATTTTTTTTCGAGGCTTGATTAACAAAGTTGCTGTGAGTAAATGAAAGATTTGTGATATCATCCAATATTTTATTCCCACAGTCTAAGTGAAGTATTGGCATAATATATAGGCCAACAGTAGTGGCTAACAAAATTCATTTTTGTACATGAATATGAATACAAAATTCGGTTTAGAAGAAACTTCGCAGTTGCTTGCAAACTGGATCTAGTCTAGATTAGCCACAAAAACAATTGAGAATATCATACTGGAGTCCGAGAAAAAACTATATTATACACTCATGCTGGACGACTATATATTAATTCACCCGTATGAGATATTGAGCTGGCAACTGCGACACACAAAAATTTACATATAAACGCCATATGGGACTGGTGGTATGGATTAAGAACAAAGTAAAAAACTGTCTTGTTGAATTTTTGCACAAAAAATAGCATTAAAAGTTTTTCAAGGCTCATGGGAATGAATTATATAGGCATTTAAGGTATCGAACTGGACTATAATTCAATTCAGTTAAAATAGTTTCCTTTCGGAAGGCTACTTTTAAATTTTGGATCTTACTTTCAACTTAAATACATCTGCTACGTCCTTGATGTAACTTTGGCAGTCATGGTCAACCTGTTTCCCTAAAACCGGCTAGAAAAGGTTCATGTAAAAAAGGCATAATTTTTTAAAGAGCGAAAAATTTTCCAGTCCAATTTGTAGGCTACGCCAAACGTTCAATAATTTATTGATAGTATGTCAAATGTGTGATTATCTTGGTTAGTAGTGAGCCCAGTCACCTATTAATGATTAACATGGCTAAAATATCAACTAAAATACATATCAACATACTAAATGCTCTAACGTTTTGAAAACTGGCTTCCGCGACAGCTCGAAATGCTTAACACTTGACACTAATCCAATTTATTGCAAGACAACTTTCTCGAATGCTAGAGCTGACATGCTTCATTGTTTACAGATTAATATTGATTTTGAGTCAGCTTTCACGCTCTCACGCAATGGTCATTGCATGTATTTACATTAGAACCTAAGAAGAAAGTAAAAGCTCTAATCGTAAGTAACAAAATTACAAGTAGAATGGACTGAGAACGGTCCTGGGCATCATATCTACTATCTCAACAATGGCAAAACAGTTGGTATTGTGCTCAATTATAACAACAATGTCGTACCTGACTTTTCAATATTCTGCTGCATCATCACCTTTTGTGAAAAGATTCCTGCAAGATTTTTCTCACTGTGATATATCCATAATTACAACAGAGTTTGATTGGTACAGTGAAAGTAAAAGAGAACAGTTCGATAGCAGATGCAAAACATCACATATTGAGCAGCTCGTTGGCGTATTTGCTGGAAAATCGGTCATAAATATTTACAAAGATAATATTACCGAGACTAATAGGAGCACTGGGTTGCTTTCCAATCTTAGATTTACATTATGTGGTGTTCTAGCATACTTCAGTCTTCAGAATGCAACCCAATTACCCGTCATAGCTGGCAAAAGTCAGCCTTATAACTTTGTGTGGATCCTGACTGAAACTGAAGGCTTCCTCGACATTGGGCATGATTATGATCGCCTCATTAATTTACCGCTCTCGGGACTCTTCTTTACCATTACTAATTTTTCAGCAGTTTATTTGGTTTGCTTAAGCTGTAAATTTGAAGAAAGAACTATAGAACTGAACGTAAAAAGTTTGAGGGATGCGATGAGGCATTCGTCTGATAACGACGGTAATTCTCTTTTACCGTTTTACTACAATTTATGGAAAGCATTCCATCGCAATCTGAATCAAGTTCCAGTGTACATAAATACGGATTTAGGACCAGCACCATTACAGCGATTTAAGGACTGCAATATTCATAAGGACTATCCAATCATGAGCTCTTTATGTGCATATGTGGTGCTAATGAAGCGCTTCAACTTTTCCGTAGTTTGGATCGATTTGGGGATAGCAGTAGCACATTACCCATTCTCATCTGGAGAATGGTGTATTTATCACACCTGGGAACTTGGAGTGGATAAATCTGGTCATTACCAGATCATAAGCTACGCCATTGAAATTGAACCTTATGCTTACATTATGATTTTGGAAAAAGCCCCAAACAATTTTGAAGGAATCTTGCAGCCCTTTGATTTGAAAACATGGAGTCTAATATTGCTGGTCTCGGTTTTACTATCAACGATAATTTGCATGAAAATATCTTCTAAATCACTAGACGTTGGTCAGCCACCACTCATTAAATCACCTTCCGGAGTATGGTTTGCAGTAATGGTTCTTCTTCTAGACCAACCAGCACCAAATGTTGCAGAAATTGCAAATTACAGATCAGTTTTAATCGTGTTATGGTCCCTTTGGACTTTTGTTGCCCTCAGTTTAAGCCAAGCGTATAAGGGCTCATTGTTCTCATTTTTAGCTCAGATACCATCCATATCTATTCCTGATTCATTAGTCGATTAGTAGAAAGCGGAATGTTCTTGGGAACTACTGACTACTGTGTACAAATACATCAAAATGGAACTCGAATCGCCACATCCACAATGAAACACTTAATTTTAGCAGATATGATTAGCAACAGGGATGTGTCTGAAAAGAACACTGCGGTTTACAAAAGACTACAAAAGTCATTAACCTGGCTTGGAAATGATTTTACACGAATTTCTCTCAAACTCGTAATGAATTCTCCTTTCGTAAACAGGAATAAAAACACATTTGAAATTCCTTCCCCTTTATTCTGATTGATCCGAAACCAACTGTGTTCCAACAAACCACATTGTTAAAATTTTTTACCACAAAATGGGTATCAGATATCAAACCGTTGCCGGTATTTGTTACAAGAGCGATGTGGATAATCAAAGAATCTTATTTGCTTCCATTATTTCAGCATTCAATTGCTGCCCTTTATGAGTCTGGGATTTACAATCGCTGGGAAAATCATTATGGCCAACATAAAATAGCATATTTTGTAAAGTATATTTATTTGAATTTGTATCATCTACATCGCAAACAACAAAAGGATGGGAGTAACCCAAATAATCGCGTGTATCACAAGGTAGCATACGACCGAGTGTTCAGCTACATTTTTTTCAACGAAGAAAAAGAGTCGTTTGTTTCTGATACGATACCAATTGATGTGTATAGAAAAATATTGTTTTATATGTTTATATGTATGAGTGTTGCATGCACGCTGTTTATATTTGAACGCCTGAGACGGAGAGTTCCAGAAAAACTCAACAAACAAAGGATCTGTTGGCTATTCAATTGAATAATTTGTTACTCTTGTCTTTGGATTGGTCCCTAATAAATTGTAACATTTTATAACCTATTATAGTAAAGCATAATAAAATGAGATTTCATGATTTTGGTTAGTGAAAATAATAATTGCATATTGACACTATTCTAATGATATGCAAATATTGTCCAGTTTGTCTTACATTTTTGAGTTTGGTCGTGGTCAGTTTGATTTTATTACTCAAAAGATGTTGATATCCTTCATAGCTAGTCACATAAGGTGGCTTCTTGTTGCTCTAGTTTTGCACACTGCATGGACATTGGCCAGTCATAACAAGAAGACTAAGGTCAGTTCCGAAGTACGTAATTTTCTCCAACTATTTCAAAATTGTGTCATTCGATTTAACACACTTGAGAAAAGGTTGAACCAAGAACCTTATACAAAAACATACATCCCTTTTCTTCACTCTTTTGGTTGGAGTGCCCCTATTCTAATTCACAATATTACAGCATATAATCGTTCCAGCTATTCAACAGATTTGGGAAATCCCTTCAAGTACACCACATGTGTGATTAATATACACGCAGCTTTCGACCTTCCAATTTTCTACAGATACAACCGAATTAAAGGCAGCTACATCTTTTTGCTTTTTAACCAACTCAAGTTGTTCTCCAATCATTTTATATCAGAAGCCGACGTTGTAGAACCATTAATTCAACTAGAGTATCACTATTTTTGCAATCTTTCAACCTTTGTTCGCATCGTTTGTCTGTCATGCAGTCCCTCAAACCTATTCCTTCCGATTCCTATAAATTGCATAAATTGTAGTTGCATCCAAAAACAAGCTGCAAAATTACATCGTACGTTAAACGGACTTGCTGCTAAAACAGGCATTCAAAATTTGATGGACCCACGGCAGAGAAAGGATTGTAGTATACATCACTCAAACGAAGATCTCAGGCAAGTTTGCGTTCATATTATTCTCGCAAAACGGCTCAATTACACTGCGTTCAGCAGTGCCCACTCTGAAACTTGGAACTCAACAGTATTTCATGCTTACATTGAAGATTCCCTTATTTTGAGTGAAAGTAATTTGAAAGCGTTTTCGCCGTTTACCTTTCTAAGCTATGCTTTGGAAGCAGCCCCGTTCTCCGTCATGATTATTCTGGAGAAAGTGCCTGTAAACATCGCAATTATTTTAAATGGGGGTTTTTCATGAGTACGGGATCCTTAACTATTCTCTTTTATGTTCATATGCGCTTGAAAAATATTCGTTTAATCTGGGACTTGATAACTTATCCGCTAATGGAGCAGCCATCAAAAGTAACCATAATTTTTGGAAGAAGAGACAAACATTCTGGAATGTTTACAATCTGGTGCATTTGGTGCATCCTCTCATTGGTGTTCACCCAGGCCTACAAAGGAGTTTTATTTTCCTTTATGTCAAATGCCCCCACATTAGACATACCGACTTCTGTTGGTTCCATCATTAATAAGAAAAGCTACATCGCTACAACGGCAACAGTCTCCACATTCAATGGTTCTGGAATCCAAAGAAGCTTTTCGTCACTTGGAGAAAATATCTTGGAAAAACGTAAGGACGGATCCCCGAACCAACTCTATGAAAAACTGCTCTCAAGCATGACCTGGTATGGAAATGATATCACTAGACTCGTAGAAAGTGTAAGAAATAAGTCGTACGCCCTCAATTTAGGTGCTGAAGGGAAGCAGCATAAAGTGTCACGGGTGCTGCCTGCGGACTGGGTTCTAATTGATCCAGAGCCACGAATAAAAACAATCAAACAGCTTTTACGCTACTTTACCAACGTGTGGACTTCGCCCATTTTACCTTTAAATGTTTTTATAAATAGGGCTTTCTGGGCAATGACAGAAAATTATTTTTATCCAGCATTCAAGAAATCCTTAGGACAAATTTTTGAATCCGGTTTGTATACGAAATGGCAAGACATAGATAGGAAAACATTTTTGATATTTTATATCGTGGAAATGAACGAGCGTCTTTCGAATAACTCTTTGAAAAGGAAAGAGCTACGTGGACTTACCACTAAACAGTTGTATAGTTATGTATACATGAATCGAGTGGAAGACAGGTCAAAGATAAATACTCTGCCACTAAATGTCTACGTGATAACTTTAACGTACTGGGGTAGAGGTGGGATTTTATCTACTTTCGTATTCTTATTTGAATACTTGTGGTCTCGAACACGATGTAGTGTTTATGAAGTCTGAGTGGAATTTGAAGTGATCACCTAAAAATGTTGCCAGAAATATAAGCGAACATATATTGACAGGCACCCTTGACATGCCAGTCAAACTATCGTCATCTTGATAAATTCGTAGGTTATTTTGAGAGAATGATGTATATTATGTGTAAGTATGAATGCATACTAGTCAAGTTAAATTTAATTCATGCTAACTGAAGATATCGATCCATCATCAGTGGATGGTTTACAAAATCCGATAATGTTTTTTAAGTAACATCTATTTCGTTATTTGTATGATAATTCGGCTTTTCATAAAAGCATTCTTTAAAAGACTAAATTGTTAGAGCAGTGACAAACATGAAAACAATTACAAACACGCATTTTATTGTGCTGACTTCATTTTTTAACTACGTTTTTACATGTGGTGAAAATGGTGAATCTGACATTACAGTGTTTCCTACTGAAGCCTCTACGAATGTTGAAACATTTTTCCAAAACTTTTATCACTGTTTATTCCAGTTCCATATAGGAAGTAGTTGGGAACTCGAGAATGACTGGGATTCTTATAATACCATACTGAGCTTTTATGCTGGGATCTCTCCATTTACCATTCAAAATAGCAGTGTGACCATGTTAATACACAAATATAACCGAAGGAGGAGAAGGTGGAAATTTCCAAGAAAATTTTCAAATTGTTCGGTTCAGTTGCATTTAAGTCAGCAACTCAAAAACGTTTCACAAACTGAAGATGTGCGTCGGAGACCAGAGTTCATGTGGTTTTTATTCTTTTCCAATGAAACAGTAGAATTTGACGATGACACGGTTAGGGTTAGTGAACCAGACGACTTAATTGGGCTTGCACACTTGGGGTATCCAGCAATGTTCTTTATGATTTATGATTTTTCTTCTGTGCACATGCTTTGTTTGAGTTGTCAGCAGGAAAATAGACTGACAAATTTACAAAAACTTGTCACTAATGACTTGCCCAGCTACAGAAACTTATGGTCAAACCTGCACTCGAAGTTTGATGGAACTCACATAAAAATTAATCATCCTACGATGTAATTTAGAATGGTTAATAGAAATAAATGGGGTTGCAATATTCACAAAAATTATGTAGTTTCTGCCCCCACCTGCACCTATTCGGTGATGATGAACGTACTCAATTTACTATACTGCATAATCGATCTCCATTATTGTCAAAAATCGTGACACATGGTTCGATTTACACGGGAATGCTTGTGACTGAAAGCAACTCGAATTGGATTACCAATGGAAAGTTTCAAATGCTTAGTTATGCCATGAATGCTGATCCATATGGGTATATCATGATATTGGAACATGCTCCCAGTAATTTACAAGCAATAATTCAACCATTTGATTGGAAAACTTGGGTCAATTTGGTTGTAGCAACTAGTGTACTGACATTTATATTATCCTTGGAGTTTCAGAATTTTACAGCGGATGTTAGTAGTGCCAATTACTTTCATTATGGAAAATTGACCATGGTTGCAACGTCTCGAGTCTGGTTCTCTATCATGGTGGCATTATTGGACCAGCCGACATCAGTTGTATCTGCATGTTCGAATAGAAAGTCAGTTACCATCTTTCTCTGGACTTTATGGTGCTTCGTGGCTTTAGGTCTGAGTCAGTCGTACAAGGGAACATTATTTTCCTTTTTGTCCAACTCGCCCTCACCTTGGATTCCAGAAACGTTGGGGCTCATTCTGGATAGCAACATGCTTATAACTACGCAATCAGGAATGACTACCACATACGGTCCACAAAGCAATCCCAAAGTTAGGATCCAGTCAATTTTGAAAGATACTATTCTTAAAGATATGTTTAGCAATAATACTGAAAACAGAGGATCTATTTATGAGACCCTATATAACAAGATTGAGTGGTTTGGAGGTGATGTTGGGAGTGCTACGGTGAGTCTCCTGACGAACGATAGGATATTTAATAGACACACCAACAAAAGTATTTCGACTTCAGGTAGCTTCTTCTTTATTGATAGGGCGCGTCATACCCAGTTATTTAAGATGCATCTCATGTTCTTTACTGATAAATGGATATCCAATGTGCAGCCTTGCCAACATTTATGAGTAGAGCTGCCTGGACCATTAAAGAAAATTATTTGTTTAGCCGACTGAAACGAAAGTTGGCTCAACTGTACGAGTCTGGATTGTATGATAGATGGGATACATTTTTTATTAAGGATGACATCTTGTTCTTTATTAGAAAGGCTGCGTTACTACTTTACAGGCAATCTGCTAAGAACACCAGTGGTATAACAAACAACCCAAGAGAGTTCAAGAATAAAGAATTTATGGGGAAACAAGGTGGCATATCTCTTACAAACTTGTTTCATTATGTTTATCTCAACAAACAGAAAGAATCTGCTTTCTCTGGAGTGCTGCCCGCAAAGGTTTATATCGCTATTGTTTGGTACACCCTACTATGTTTGGGGTTCGCTAGTATCATGTTTATTGGAGAAATTGTACGTAATCGAAACATTTGTCAACAAAATAAAACTTATTTGTAGTTCAATACGATCAATAAAACTTATAAACGATTACTAATATATTAATAGCATTATTGCTTGTTTTATTTGCAACAACTTTATCTTCCTGAATCGAATTAAATCATTTCGGATATGTAGGTTATATAGGCAAGGGTCGTTGACTGAAGGTATTGTAGAAACCATATACATAGTATAATGCATGACGTAATCATGGCAGACTGCAATTTCAAAAAGATGCTCAATTTGACTAATTATTTTGGCTCCAACCTACATTCAACCCTTCGTTTGTGGCTTCGTGACACGCTCTGCTCACGTTCATCAAGTTCTTAAAATGTAATGCCTCTTCAGATAGTAGTTTCTAGGAATTACTTTCAATTCTTCAATATTATAGCATTTATACCTGACCATTTTACTTCAACATGCAACTATATTGTTCCATACCAGACATAAACACGCTTCAACAAAAAACCTTTGTATTTTGTATAGAGCATTGCCTTGCATTCAATTTCAAAATGCTTCCAATCAAGTATGAAGTCTACTTTTGCTATCTCAGGCTTCATTTATTCGTTTGGAACTACTGCAACAGTTTATATAGATTGCGCAAGTTTTCTTTTCTTGTGACATGAACCTAATTTACTAATGGCCATCTTGCCTAATACAGGGCTCATGAGTTTCACCTTTAATAGAATAATTTTCAGTATTCTGATTCTCCAAAATTGTTTTTTGCTGTAAAAAGGAAGTCTGTAAAATGAAATCTGGTGCTCTAGGAAGAATTTTTTACATTATAATTTTAACTCAGAGTAGCCTGTCATTTCGTGCCTCCGAACCACTTTCCCCGTCTGTGGCGGTTGAAGCCTTCTTCAATAACTTTGTAGGCTGCCATTTAAAATGCTACTTTAGTGAAACAAAATGGGGCGACGAAACGACGGCTGGATCCGTGTACAGTTTCTTAACAAAATATTTTTCTGGCAGTGCCAGTTTCAGTATTGAGTCATCATTAACAACAAAGTTGGCATCATATCGATTTCTCAGCACACACCCATTTACGAGAAGGTATACAAAATGCTTAAACCAAATACGTCTATTCAGTACATATAGTTCGATTGGCGAAAGTTTTATGGAAAGCTATGACCAGCCAGACTATGTTCTTTTTCTCACGTTCGGAAGCGAAAGGATAAATTATGACAAATTAAGTGGGCTACGGTCACAATCAATTTTCATTGAGATTTACGATTTCCAACAAATATCCCTAATACTTGCTCCACTTCCAACATTTAATGCCAAAGTGTACCCATATAATCTTGCGGACATCGATAATTTAAACCTTTCACAAATTAAGGCAGCATGGCGAAATCTGCTCTCCAATATCCACTCTAGTCTATTTATAACTCTAAATGTTGTGCTAAACTTTTTTCCACAGTATTCAAATTCGCAGTGCAATATTTACAAACCAACCTATGCTCTCGTAGCTCCATGTGTGCTCTTTGTATTGTCTCAAAAATATAACTTTACTGTTGTCACATCACGTGTAAACCCTTTCATAACATTTAGCTCTTTGTTAGGTGCCCAGACAGCATCATACGTAACGCGAGAGAAACATTTGATACCGAACAATGGATTTATTGAAAACGCTTTCAGTTTCATAATTGTGAAATCGCAAGAACCGGAAAATCAATTGGAAGCGTTTTTAAAACCTTTTAATTTACTCACGTGGAGTTTAGTATTGTCTGCAGTGACATCCATTTCGTTTGCCTTCTATCTTGGACATAAATTGTCAGGAATTTCCGGATATGAACTCGGTAAGACATGGATGAATGTTTTTGCACTAGTGCTGGAATACTCGGATAAGAGGCTTCTTCATTTACCCCTGTTTTCCACAAGAGTAAAAATTATTCTACTTGGAGTATGGACGATTTGGACATTTTGTGCTCTGATTTTGGGGAATTTGTACAAAGGTGCGTTGTTCTCATTCTTAACAAAGCAATCAAAATTCCATGTACCAGACAGTTTGCCATTGCTTGCTGAAAGTAGGCTTCCAATTGTGTCGTATTCTTATTTACGAAGTATTCGGGATGGAAATATTGTGTACATGTCAACCTTAAGCTATCTTCTAAATCGCATGAGGGAATTCCTGGGAAGTGATAGTTTAGGTGGTGGATCATCGACCAGCAAAAATAAGACGTATCAACGCATGATTAGCAAACTAGTTTATCCAACATTCAACAATGTCGCGTTTTTTACATCCTTGGCATTTAACAATGATGAGCTGAATAAACTGTACAACTTTTCATATCACTATCCATCTCAATTCGCAATGATGGACACATCCTCCAAAATATCTCTATTCAAGTCTCTCAATGTGCTTGCTGGAAGGTGGACGTCGGAAGCCAAACGCGTGTCAGAAATTAGAACGGTTGGATTATGGTCAATTGCACGCTACAGTTTTTCTGTGCTCCTTTCTACCTCATTTCAAAATCTATACGAGTCTGGGCTTTATAGAAGATGGCAGATGTATGAGTCTCAAAGGGACACTTCCAGTTTAATGAAGCACACCGTAACACAGTGGGTAAACTATCCGAACGAATTAACAAGTAAAGTTTCTGAGACTACATTGTTGCGTAACATGAAACAACTTCAACACAACCTGCTTCAAAATCAGGATACGACGATTTCAAGCTTGATTGAAGATTCTATTGGGATTCCGGGCAAGGTTCTTTTGAAAATATTTGGGTGCATTGCATGTGGATATTTGATAGCTTGGTGCAGTTTGTTTATTGTGCTGAACGCTTAATAAATAATTTAAATTGATGTCAATGTATTGTACTCGTTGACTTTGTCTTTGGCTTAGATTTATCAGATAAATCAGCATTTTGATCTCGTCTTAAGTCACGTGTATATTTGGTAACTTGGTCATTTATCCAGTCAATAAAATATGAGACTTCGGTATGAACACCTGAAAAACAAAAAAATATTATATTCAAATTCTGATTTACACCTTAAATGTTTCTGTAATGATTGAATATTACCTGGAAAATTGGGATGAGCACAACCTACATTCGTCATGTAAAGATCATTTATGATATTAGCTAATGGCAAAGTTGCATTTATGGAGACACTATTTTTTAATAAAAAATTGTACTGCCTTATCATGTTATCTATCATACCTTCAGACCACGAAACTATTCCAGCCAAGTAATTTCCTTCGATACTGACTAATGGACCTCCAGAATCTCTGTAAATGAAAAAAAATTATAATGACTTGTATCATAAAATGAGTAATTTGATATTGTTATATGATGCTGGTATATCTACAGAATATTAGAAATTTTATTACCCTTTGCAAGAATCTTTAAAAGCTCCAATTCCAAGCCAGCCAGCACACAGAAAATGGTCAAAGTATTCGTAATCCAGAGGAACGTAGGCCTTCTTACATAACTCGTCATCAACAATAGGAACCTCCAGTTTGGTCAGATTATCATTGTAAAATCCTTGGTAGTTATAAATCCCCCAACCGGAAACAATTCCATTACCTACATAATTTATTGATGTCAAGTAGTATTAACTTGTATGAGTACAATTGTTGAATTTGCTAGCTGTTATAGCTTCAGTCTTCACCAGTTGTCTCGGCTCCCTGTTCTGGCAAAGGGACGGGGCCTATCCATGTATTAAATTTAAAAGGCTCATTAATAAACAAGAGTCCAATGTCATAGGAAATAGTGTCTGGATCCCATTCCTCGTGGTTAACAATGCGTGTAACATTACGCACTTGCTCATGTCCGCTTCTGTCACTCAACCTGATGTCGCCAGCGACTAAGGTGAAGTCTTCAGGTTCGAAACCGTCGGTACAGTGAGCTGCAGTGATTGCAAGAATAACGTCATCCACTTGAATCAAACTTGCACCGCAGTGATGGAACTTTCGATATCGTAAACTTAGCTGGTATCGTATTTCCCCGTCCGTGGCTGCATCGCCACCAATAATACGTTCCTGATTATCCTCCAATGTATCAGATTTAGGAGTTACAGCTTTTCATGAAACCAATCACCCATTAATCAAACCACCGAAATGAGAATTAGAAATCTGCTTGTGAACAGATTTTTTTTAAAAACTTACAATTTTCAGCTGAGAATACTGCTAAAGGAGCAACTAGCAATACATGGATTATAAGACAGCAGAATGTTGAAGGGTGCATTTTATTAATAAGGCCCTGCTGTCTTTGTAAAAGTTGTAGACAACACTGATGTACAAATTGAAATGATGACTGAGCCAGTACAGCTTTAGCATTTAGAGAATTGTATTGATTATTAGATTCATTAAAAAGTGAAAATCTACATTCATTAGGAAGTTGTACTTGATTAGGTACATTGTATTATATATTTGTAAAACCTGTAATTAGATGCAGGCAAAGTGATCTAGAAGATTTAATGCTAAACCGGTTGCTCTAGATGCGTTTGTATTAGTGTATAACTGCATTAAAATTCAAGTTCACTGTACACATGTACTATATCTATGTACTCTTCGTTGTCACATTCACTCATTTAGTAATGCATGTGGCTCATGATGATTTTTGTTTGAAAGGTAGACGGTGAAGAGGAAAATTTTCGTTTTGTCGCCTCACAATTGAATTTCAAGTATGAGCAACCATACCTTCATAAGTTTTATTATGTGTAATTTTTCAGATCATTTTGTATATTGATTGTAGATTGTAACAGGTAACATATAATACATTCATATGCATATATGTATACGTATATAAAGTGGTAGTAAATGTTATTTTAAAACCATTTTTATGTCCTTTGAAAGCATTAGATTGCAAAAAGAAGATTTGCACAGCCAATGTGATTTTATTGCTTTTGAGTTGACATAATATATTCCGTAACCTGTTCATTAATCCAATCTATATAAAAAGCTGTTTCGGTGTAAATTCCTGGATAACTTGGGTCTCCACAGCCTATCAGAAGGATAAAAGTAGTATTTTAAAGTTTTCAATCAAAGAAAAAAAATACACACATGATATTGTTTATGAGAAGAAATGAAAAGTATATCAGTCTTTTACCTTCGCCCCATGAAACTACTCCAGCCAAGTACTCACCATCCAGACTCTTTGCAGGGCCTCCGCTGTCGCCTAAATAAGTTGAAGCAAATCAAACATAGTCAAAAGTTTTTATAAAACAACCTGGCAAATGAAATTTGATTCAATTCGAGAAAGTGCATGCACAAACCTTGACATGCATCTCTTCCTCCTTCACCCAGATATCCAGCACACAAAAAGCTTTCAAAGATTTCGTCTCCTAGCTCATCATAAGCTTCCTGACAAGCTGCGCTATCCACCACAGGAATTTCAACCTTTTGCAAATTATCTGGACTGGATCCTTGGTAGCTCAGTCTGCCCCAGCCAGAAACGAGCAAGTTTCCTAAAATACCATGGTCCAGTTTAGTATTTAGTTGACTGAATTTGAATTCTTTAATAGATCCATTATCAAAGTGCATTTACCACCGGTTTCCTGGCCGGCTTCAGGTAGGGGAATTGGTGAAATGTTTTCATTCAATTCATACGGCTCGTCAATGAACAACAAGGCGATATCATTTAAGTACGTCAATTCATCGAATTCTGCATGGTTAACAATTCTTGAAACTTTTCGGGTTTGTTCGATCCCCGTCTCGTCACTCAAACTGACTTCTCCTGCGACGAGTGTGAATAAATCTATATCCGCAAAGCTTGGGGTACAATGAGCTGCAGTAAGTCCTACGATAACACCTTGTACTTCAATAATAGAAGCTCCACAATGATGTTGTCCATCATAGCGAAGTTCCAGTTGATAAGGCACGTCCCCTTGTTCTGCAGGAACTCCTCCAACAATTAAAGTATGTGACTGGTCCCTATATGCTTGCAACCTAGGAAGAGCTGAACGCAACGATGTTGTGAGTTTAAGTGCTATTTTATGATAAAATTTGGAGATGATATTTAATAAAATATACCATTTCCAATCGCCAATAGGCTCAAGGTTACAAATATTGTGGAATGTTTCATTTCCAATTTTGCGCTATACCACACAAATAAAATAATTTTCAAGATCAAAATATAGATGAACTTTTCAGGATGCTTGCTACTGCAAACTAAAGAGCTTGTGCCATGATGATCTTTTATATAATACCACCCACGCCGAGCACTGCTTTGTCAGTTATCAGACGCACACATTATTTATCATTTTCGTCATTCAACAAATAATCACTGACGTTTGTGAATGATTGAAACTTGTGAGCATATCAATTCACTTACATGGAATTTCTCAAGAGGATGAACTTGGGATAATGTTTTACATCACTTAATTTACTTATATATGCATATTTGTTGTTGTGAGCTTCCACAGGCTCTCTGATTTTGGATTTGGAATAGCAAGTGTTCAAAACCAATTTGTTGTATCAAATCGATAATAATACAAACTGCTCTTGGAACTCATCAAATTTGATACTATATAGTAGCACAGCTGCGAATTTTTGATGCATAATATTTAGATGCACATCACGAGAATATGTTTTTATCATCACAACATAAGCTTACAAGTGCAGATGCAGTGATGATAATAATAATAATGTACGTAATGTAAGTAAGCACGCCCAACAAATGCATACAAAAATAATTACATGGAATTAACAATAAATTATTATTGCGACATTTTCCCTACAAACTATGGCTGTTTTATGGAAATGGAATGCGATGTGTGGTTGAGAATTTCAACTTGGAAAATATGAAACTCAAAGTATTGAAATATGCGATTACAAGTTGTAAGATTTCTGTAGATGACGAAGATTGAGAAACGGAAGGTGGCTATTCTTCAATTTCAAACAGTCAATATTCATGACATTGTGACCTGCAAACGCCACCAAAGGCGTAGTTACCATGTTGAATGGTCTAATGGCACTGCTGAATTATTCAACACTTCCTTTGTGGAAAGGAATAATTTATTATTGTAAAATAACAAGATTATTAAAATCTTACGAGACTCCAAAAGCTTAGTGCAACTTTCGTGTGTTTTGTAGTCTAGTTCGGCATAGCAAAGCTGGAAAATCCGAAATTCATTTAAAGAAATCCGAATAAATTACGGTTTACGAACAACAGATTCTGGCTTCACAATGGGGAAATGTAAGAATGTAAAAGCAACTGAGCTTTGTGAGCTTGACATTAACATCGGAGCACAAGCCTATGGTGTCGTCGAAATGGTAAGTATTAGAGATCTAATATCTCATTTTCCGTAAAGTTACGTTTCAATATTAACCAATCATTTGCATCAGACTTATCTAATTTGGGCTGGCTGTGGTTGGCTTAATGTTTAATCAAAGGGTTTTCATGTTTACTACAGTTCATGGTGATAATGCATTTAAAGCATGCGTATGAAACGGGGAGAGCCAGTATATATGGCTTTATAGTAAATAATCATATTAATATTTAAACCGTAATTATGTTTTCTGCATTTCTATTTCTTAAGCGTTGCTTTAAATTATTACAATTTGTGTCTATGAAGGCCTTTTGTAAGTTTCCGAAGGACTACAACTGGTACTTTCTCCTCTTTGCTCTCGAAGGGGCATATTTTATATGTATTCTTGTCCAAATCGTCTTTGCATTTCTTCTATACTTCTTGGGAATTCGGAAGGTAAGCATTCTGATTAAAGTTTGCTGTATCCTGTCTTTTAAAATTTACAACTCTTATTTTCTCAATCAGGCAAGTCTAATGAATCTTTTGAATCGTAAATGTTTACACATTTGCTAGAAAAAGCTTAAAATCTGTAAGATTTGGATTGTCGTGTCGTGCTGTACAATAATCCTCGGTTTTGTAACTTGCATGGTCACATGGTACATCTTCTCTGGATTTTATGAACTTTACCTCATATATGGAATATGGGTAACAATCGAATATATAAAGACAATGGAGCAGTCAGAGGTTCAAGTTGCACCAGCAGAAGTCAAGAGGGATAGCGCACCGGCGGGTGTCAAGAAGGGTAGTGCACCGGTAGAGGTCGAAGCTGGCGTGGGTGTGAATGTGAATGAATGACCAAAAATAAAGCGATTCCGTTGTGTGGATGCGTGGCTGAGTTCATACTGTTGAATATGATGTGATAAATTGACATGGTTGACTTCTATTTTATAAGAGTAAGTTCCCATGAATAAAGAGACATTACAGCTTCAAATCACATTCGCCAGTAGTAATTACAATCTCAAGAGTATTGTAAATTTTCGATTTTACTAACATTAAAATCATGATTCCAAACTTGCCAGCATCATATCAATCATCAAATATTCATGATCTGCAATGCGATTGCCACCAACAAAGGCGTAGTTACCATGTTGAGTGGCCTAATGGCACATCGAAATTATTCAACACTTTCTTTGTGGAATTGAATAAGCTTAAAATAATGAAACCCATAAATAGGCTTTCCAGAATTTACAAGTCCAAACTATTTTCGGACATACAGTCAAACAAGAAAGTTGGCTTTGTTGGGTTTTGTAGTTCGGCATAGTGAAGCTGAAACATCCTAAATTGATTTTTTTAAGTCCGAATAAATAAGGGTGTTCTAGCTTCACAATGGGGAAATGTAAGAAGGTAAAAGCAACTGAGCTTTGTGAGCTTGACATTAACATCGGAGCACAAGCCTATGCTGTCGTTGAAATGGTAAGCATTTCAGTATTCGGGATCTAACACTTAGTTGGCACTAGGTTGGACGTGGTTGGCTTTTAAGTTTGATCAAATGGTTTACATGTTTACAGTTCCTGGTGCTAATGCACTTGAAGCATGCTTATGAAACGGGTAGAGCTAGTATATATGGCTTTATAGTAAGTAATCATATTAACATTTTAACCCGAATTCGTTTTCTGAATTGGAATTTCTTAATCGTTGATTTATAATATTACGTTTTGTGTGTCCAAAAAGGGCTTTATTAAGTATCCGGAATCCTACAACTGGTACTTTCTCCTCTTTGCACTCGAAGCAGCATATTTTATTTGTATCCTTGTCCAAATCGTCTTTGCATTTCTTCTATACTTCTTGGGAATTCGGAAGGTAAGCATTCTGCTTAAAGTTTGCAATATCCTCTTCCTTTTTTTCTTCATTTCAATTTTTTCAATCAGGCAAGTCTAATGAACTAATGAGACTTTGAGATCTTAAATGTTTATACATTTGCTAGAAAAAGCTTAAAATCTGCAAGATTTGGATTGTCGTGTCGTGCTGTACAATAATCCTCGGTTTTGCAACTTGCGTGGTCACATGGTACATCTTCTCTGGAATTTATGAACTTTACCTCATATATGGAATATGGGTAATATGCGAGTATATAAAGACAATGGAGAAGTCAGAGGTTCAAGTTGCACCAGCGGATGTCAAGAGGGATAGCGCACCGGCGGATGTCAAGAGGGATAGCGCACCGGTGGAGGTCAAGAGGGGTAGTGCACCGGCGGAGGTCGAACCCGAACCCGTGGGAGTGAAGGTTGTAAATGAGTGACCAAAAACAGAGTGATTTCATTGAGTGGATGCGTGACAAGATTGCATTCATATTTTTAATACGATGTGATACATTAGCAATGACATGGTTGCCTTCTATTCTATAAGAATAAGCTCCCACGAATAAAGAAACATCGTTGCTTTAAGCAGATATCTAAGATATATTATAGTATCCTCTATGGCTTTATATTAAATTCATTTTACAGTAATTATAATTTATAATCTCTTGAGTGTTGTAAATATTCGAATTTACTAGCATCAATATTTTATGTATTATTGAATAGAGTTCTATTTAAAATTTTATTACTAAATGATGCCAAATAACAAAGTTATTGGGTTCGCCCAGTTGAAAATGAAGAGAAAATGAGTATGATTTCAAAAAGTATTTTCAGGGAGATTGTCAGGGAACATACGAGCACGTGCGTACCAAAATTGGTTGGTAGAAAACATAATCGATTCCATGATTCCGTCTATTTTTAATCCATTTCTTAGAACCATTTGAGATTTGAGGGAGACGCACATTCGGGCCTATAGAATAGGCTACACCGTATACCATAGGCATAATACCTACTATATACATACATTCATGAGTTTTACAAAATTGCATCTACAACAATGAATACGACTTGCGTGTCTATATTACACAAATGATGATGCGTGCGTACCATCATGGCACTACCATGTAAAAAAAATAGTCCGTAAATCGTAACTGTGTAGAAATTCTCGGAAAATCTACTACGTCAACTGGTCATGCAATGCATGTAATATATACAATGTTGTTGATGTCAGAGCTTGAGTCAGACTCTCATTCGTAAATACACACACAACTCAGACAAAACAGAGTTTTGCACAAGTTCCCGGAGATCCGTCCTCTAGTAGCCTTTTAACATTTATGCATTTTGCTTCCTCACAAATCATTATCGAATGATAATCACGGTACAAATTTCATGTTAAACCCATATTAAAACGAAGGATTAATTATAACTACATAAACTATCAAAATGACTTGCTGTACGAACTGTTTTGCAATATTGTTTGCATCTATAGTTTGGATAGAATTGGTAAGATTCTATTTTTTGAAAGTATGCACTTACATATAACCTTAGAGTTCATGATATGATTTTCATTTCTAGATTTCCGGACTCGTAGCTACAACAAGTGCAGCATTCTTCAATGATAAGGTATGAAATTTTGCATTCCGATATTACCCCACAAATCACAATACTTATTACATTCGTGTTTTAATCTCTGTCATTTGTATGATTTGTTTCATCAGGTAAAATTTTGGGCATACCTAATATTTGTCATTGATGCTATTTTTGCATCATGGCTATTTTACTATTCGGGAAAAGAAACATTTACATATTTGAAGGACACTGCAACGGTACGTATATAATCTAAATGGCGAACCCGTAATTCTATCTTTAGCTGTCAATGAAGATGTTAAATAAACCCTATTAATCTTGGTTTCAGAACAAATCGGTGACCATGAACTGGATCTGTGGAATGTGTACAGTAGTCACAATAGCCATATTCGGAAGCATATACTTTTTCACTCCACTTGGTCACCCAGCACTTGAAATTGTTTGGGGTGCATTTGCCATCTACATCATAGCAATTTTCCTCCTTTGGATAGTAGCAACTATCTACATGATCTACTTGAGGCTTGGTTGTGCTCAACCCTCCTCAAATAATAGGCCGAAAGAAAGATCACCCAATCCACCAACTCGACGTGACCCGGAAATGTCACTAGAGCAATCCTTAAACCAGATAGTGGACAACGTTCAAAATAACCCAGAACAGAAAGGATACACGCTATATGCAGTAGGGTCTGAGACTCCGTTTCAAGTCAGAATGTAATGAAAAATCTATGCAGTTTGGATTCTGGTCTAAGGTGACAAAGAATTTGACGGACAATGAGAATCAAGTTGTACAAATTAGTACAACAACGGAAGTCCGCAAATTAGCTATTTCTATTAAGAGACTGAACCAACTGCAACTTAACTGGTATAGAAAAGCTCTGCGAACTAGCTAAACTAACGGCTTGTGATATGGTTATCGCCTCAATCAAGTGTTCTTACTTCTTAGCGGCTACTTTACTACTTTAATTACAATAAAATAAGAGAAGTAAATTATGTATTGTTACTAGTATAAATGTTAAGTGAATATTCGTATTCGGAATTTACAACTGAATAAACCTTATTTTACATTCTTGTAGCCATTATTGTGAAAGTACCTTTCCAAATTTCATTCAATATTCATAGTTCGAGATGAAGATCATTATCACTAAAATTTTAGGTATCCACTTTATCCAATCCATCCAAAAGGAACAAATTTCATCCTCAAGACCACACACGGGGTGTCCTGCAACACCGCGATATGCATAGATGTCTGAAACGTAATGACGCCCGGTGTGTGTAACACTCTATTGTGTATCTGGGATCTATTTTAGGGCATCCCTTTCTGTATTTTTCTGTCCTTGTTTATATGTCATCATATCCCTTCAAGGCATTATGTGCATTTTGTCTTGTCCAATTGTATTTCCTCAGTTGTGATTTTTCAGTGTCGACAAAGCTTAGCTTTAGCTTTCGTGTTGGATCGAGTAACTAAAATTGTTGATTGTTGGAAAGTTTTGGATCGTATTAATTAGTATTATTTACAAACTTAATTATGGAGGTCCGACCAAATCACACGATATACATCAACAATCTCAACGAAAAAATTAAGAAAGAAGGTAATGGTCATTTGCTAATAGTTTAATTTGAGTGCATTATCAAGATTGAAGTAATCGTCATGTCATGAACGATAAGAAAGAAGTTGGTCAATGATGATAAAAATCCTTGCTCTCGCAGCTAATACCTTGGGTATTAGTAATGACTGTGAATCCTGGCCCCCTTGGTTGATCTAGTATGACTTCCAAGGGCTGAGACTATAATTTTTCGGATAACTTCAACGTTTGTAATTTCTAAATGCAGTTTGTTTTATGATGTTTGCGTACTTTTATTCTTTGTTTGCAGAACTGAAAAAGTCTTTGTATGCGATTTTCTCCCAGTTTGGACCGATTATGGATATTGTAGCGTTGAAGACTCTCAAACTTCGGGGTCAGGCATGGGTGGTATTCAAGGAAATTAACAGTGCTACGAATGCACTTCGATCTATGCAAGGATTTCCGTTTTATGATAAACCTATGGTGAGCTTTTTCTATTCAACGTGGTGATGTATAAAACAATAAACTGATAATTATTGATAAGCTCTTATTTTTCTGTTGTTGGATTGTAGAGAATACAATATGCAAAGACGGATTCGGACATGATCTCCAAACTCAAGGGAACCTTCACAGAAAGGCCGAAGAAAGCCAAGGAAGAAAAGAAGAAGAAGAAAGCTAAAGATGCTAAAGTATGTAGTACACAGCAAATTACAAGTAAAACAGCGATAACATGGTTTACTATTTATTATTCTTAATTATTTATATTTTAGAAAGCGCAACCTGCTCCTGCTTCAGCTCCTCCTGTTAATCCAATGATGGGATTTGGAATGCCGATGCAACCTGCAAGTAAGTTTCGGGAGTCCTCAAATGTAGCCGTTACTTATTTTTACATATGATAATAATCTTGTGCGAATTTTGCAGTGATGAATCCAATGATGGGACCACCTATGGGAGAACAACCACCAAATCAAATTTTGTTCCTTACAAACCTTCCAGAGGAAACTACCGAAGTGATGCTTCAAATGTTGTTCAACCAGTAAGTTTGGCCAGAGTTATTGTTTGTAGCACATATTAATTAGTGATTAACTTAGGAATGGTACAAATGAATACTTCCTATTACTTAGATTCCCCGGATTCAAAGAGGTTAGGTTGGTACCAGGAAGACATGACATTGCATTCGTTGAGTTTGACAATGAGATGAGTTCAGCAACTGCTAAGGACGCCCTTAATGGATTTAAGATTACTCCAACACATGCCATGAAAGTTTCCTTTGCAAAGAAATAATAATTTGGAGTGGAGTTCCAGAGTACGTTTCGTTTACGTTCAGTTTTTTATACTCTGTTCTTTTCAAAAAGATATGTTGTACAGATGTCAATTTTCCTGGAAGACTAGCATCGCAAATAAATTTACTTACATATTGTATTCCGTAATATCATACAAAGATCAGGGATGAATTATTCATTCTTTATTGTACTGCATAGTTAAGTTTCTTTGTGAGGTGAAGTCTACAACAGCGATTCACATAACGCCAATTTTATTTTCGTTTTAAGCACATTTATTATGCATCTATTAAAATGACAATGATGTACATGCAATGGGATACTTATTGAGTTCACCTCGTGCACCTCACAATGTAATGTTGTTTGTTACATAAAAGATCCACACCAAAATACCCAGTAGCCACCATCTATTTAATTAGTTTAACAATAATAGTATGGGGAATAATGCAGTTGCAGGAAACCGTTGATTGTAATTGATCATGTTCATCGAAGTTCGAAGGGCCTCTCATTAGTTTGTACATGTTTCATAAAAGTTCGTGTTTGAAACATGATGATACGAAGTATAATAGCCATGCAGTGCATTACATAAGTATTCAATGTAAAAACACCATTGTCAGCCAACAATCAGTGACGCATAGTGGTTTTTGCGAATCTACTCTGCATCATTGTCATGCAAAAGCATGCTTCTTGCCGATTTGTCATAGACATAGAACCTTTGTTGTCCGTCTGGAACTACATTCCTTGAATGAATCACTAAAAGCATCTTCTGGCTGCTTGAAACCAACAGGTAGTCATGCGTTGAATTTGAGTATGGTTCAGGCTAATCATTATTTGGGATCAAATTAAGTCCATCATTCCTCATACAAACAACACAAAAAATCCTCAAGCAAGGTCACATAAAATGTATACTCTATCTACGTTAAAGATATCTCCAAAGTGGACGTCTTGTTTGGACAGCGAAAACGAACGATGAGCGGACTGAACACTTCAACTTCAATATTCAATACCTGTGTATGATGACTACAGACATTTATAGGTAATAGATGAAGCTACTTCATGCCCAATTTCCTTTATACTAACCTATACGTATCAAAATTTCGCGAGTTATCTAATAACATTTCAATAGAATCAAACAGATATTTCTACTCCTTCGATATACAATCAATTGCAATAAGTAAATGATATAGGTATAGGAAAAGTAGTTGTATAGGGCAGTAAATAAATGAGGTGAATGCAAATGTATTGTTTGTTTCTAGTCCTCCAAAATATGACATGCATCTTTTCAGGGCTTAAAGGTGTATCGAATGTATTGGCATCCTTGGTTAGAGAGTTTTTAAGAGTTTGCTAAAAAAATCTACCTATATGACAAAAAACATCATAACACAGAAAACCAATTATTAAAGGTAGCACAGCAAGCCAGCACTAATGATGAACGACTGAGGAATTTGTCGATTTACAATGCAGACAAATTACTACTTTCTTTTTATGCTTCACACACCTATTATATATACTATGTGGCAGCTATAGGCAAACTAAAAGTATGCATACAGAATATTTTAATTCAAACAATGTGCACGGGAAACCGTGAACGCTGATGCTACAGCAAAGAGGAGGAATGTAAATTGGCAATATGAAAATGCGTGCTACGTTAACATATCATCAGCGACAACGTCTACAACAATGATTCATTTCATGCACAGGACACAGGAAAACAAATAGGATGAATCAGTCAGACGCAAAATTATTTGAATTGACGCATCCCATAGCCATACCTGTAGGTAAAAATGTACAAAGGCATAGGATCATTTTATATGCCTACGTGTATGAGTGTACATCGCATCGCATGAAATTAAAAAACTCGGATGATGACAATGCGCAAGGGTTACGCGTTATGAGCTATTATGCATTGTGTTCTAATGCATACTTCGTCAATGCGCAATTTATTTACTTGTACCTTGACTTGACCACCATAACTTTCGTACCTATCATTCAGTTCTTGATTGCCTACCGATTGAAATGTGCTTACATGACAGTGCGTCTGCCTGTGTCGTATCATCATCCTTCCTTGATCTGCGAAGTTCGTTAGTGCATCGCGTTTCGTTTTATAGTTTCCACTTTCCTGGAGTTGCATGATCCATTAGTAAAAAGCCACTCCCCGGATGCAAATTAAACAGATAATAGCGCATGGACAGTTGGATACGCCAGAATTCCATACTCTTCTTTTGCTCAACAAAAAAAACCACATTTGCTAGTCCAGATATTCATTGCATCGGTTTCAATATATTGTTTAATTACTCCACGATAAGACATGGATACCTCCTCTAATTCTCGCATTCAGAGTAATACGGATGGGAAACGCTCTTATTTCAAGACGGCAGTGACAATTATAACGTGGATTGAACTGGTAATTAAATTAAGATCATGAAAAAGACGTTATGCATTCATAGTTTAAGTTTAATTTTCATATATGATTTCAGATCCTAGGATTAAGTGCAATTTCGTCCGCAGCTTTTTTAAATCGACGGGTATGCGAACGTGTACACAATCAATCAACACTATAAACAAACACGTTACAAACAAAGCAACTTAAATTTAACATTGTATGGTAAATTACATATTTTTTAGGTTCCGGTACTGCTGTATGCATTCTTTGGGGCATATCTTGGGATTTTCGTTTGGGTCTTGTATACCACATGCCGTAACACATATCTTCGAAAGGTTAGCATATCTATTTACATCATACATAAAGCGCAAGGTTCTGAGAACCGAGTAACTTTACACTTGAAAACCCATTCTTGGTACATTTACTGCTGGACTGCAGCACAATAGCAACTGTTGGAGTTCTTTTGTGCACGTTCCTCACATCCCCAAATTCAGGAGAAATAGCCTTCATAACATCAATAGTCTTCCTCGTCAGTTTGGTACTGTTTCCCTTCATTTGTGCAGCATTTTATTGTTTTCTTCGAGGAAATTTCAGTATGCCGAGTTATATGCAAGGAAAAATAGCAAGCCCTAAAGGTGCTGAAGAACCAGACACCAGTATAGCTCAACTTGCAAATGATTATCATCCACGGACTGATGTATGAGCCAGCAAATGATCTGAGACATTCTCAACAACCATGACCAAAGAATACTCATTTAATTAGTATCTTCTAATATCTAATATTACTTAAGAGGGTGCAGTTATTTAGTATGTATATGTACAATAATAACAAGTAATGGCATGATAAATCAGTTAACTAATAATTTTAAGGATGAGCTTTTATTCTTTTCCAATTTATGATGCTGAGTAGCAGGTAGTATCTAACCACTACTTTGTCATCATCACGATTGTATATATAATAATAATAGTTATCGTTGGCCTAATAAAATTGAATCATATTCTAAATATTACATTAGGTAAACATATGTTATACTTATATATATATAATGTGATGAAGAGCAAAGGTATGTACAAAAGACGATTGATCCCACCAGCGGAGTAATTAAGTGGGTATATAGAACTGTTCCATGAGTAAATAAAGTTTTTTTCTGTTTTTTTTCTTCTTTGAATTCTGCAGTTGCTATTTTTATGATTACTTTCCCCATATACACTCTGGAACTAATAATAATATGCAGCACATTAATAAAAAGTAATATACATACATTCACAAAGTAACAAAGTAATGTAATTTAGCTTATTTATAGTTATGCAGGCGATGATGGTCCTACTAACTCCTACCTCTTACTTGTTATCCCTCATTCGATTCAACTGCGTTGTTCAATTCAAACACTAGGATTTTGCCATTTTACATAATATGTATGTTTAAAACAATGCCGAAATTACATGTAAGCATGAAGCTGTTTTGAAACCTACAGTTCCCTGTTAATTCCACGAAACGCAGCTTTCTGAATATGTATCAATCATGTAACAGTTTTACAATGGCCTTACTTTGACAATTTTAAACAGTAGCCCTTATATTAGTAAGTCAAACCTCATCGAGTCCTTTTGAATAGTCTCTGTGATTTAAGCACAAGTAGTCTTGATTATTCTGATCCAATTTACTCTATTACTTTTAAAACTTTTCCTATTGCGATGGTCTTTCCTGAAAATAGACAAAAATGGATGAATTTAGTAATTTAGAACAGACCGAACAAAATCACCAGCAGTATTATCAATTCAGCATATATCAATAGTTCATAATATTACTATACTATACCTTCGTCCCTAATAGTAAAGCGGCCAAGTTGAGGGAATTCTTTAAATGGCTCCATACATATGACCCCAGCACATTCTAATCTCATAATGGCCAGCTGGTCTTGTTTTACGAACCTTGGACGTGTTTTTGATTTTTCACCAGTTTTTTTATCAACTAGACAAATTAAGGCCTTTAGAAAGGAAAAATTAAACAATCAATATTAGTATGGTTTCACAGTATAGTATGAAAACAATTTAAAAGATAAACTTGCGTCGATATGTAAAGGGTTATAATGGCTTACCTTAACCGTAATTTCTTCAGCTACAGTATGAATATGCATTACTGCTGAGTAACCAGCACAAATGATACTTTTGTGCTCCAAAATGGCTACCTGTAATTCATCAAACATAAAGTTATAAAGTCACATTCTTTAAGTGTTAATTAGTTTTTGCTCTTAAGGTTGATTCAAATGTTCACACTTACTTGAGCATCGAAAATACGGCCCACTTTACATGGGTTGGAAGGGTCAGTAAGGATAAATCCGGAGGACACATCTTCTTCTTCAATTCCTTTCAATTTAATCTTAACATTTTCACCAGGACCAACCATTGTTACTTCTTCATCGTCCGACCACAATTGATCTACCGTTACATTGGTCTTGTTGGGCATCAGCACTAGGTTTTGGCCTTTTCTAGCCTGACCTGATTCTACTTTTCCAAACACTACAGTTCCCATATCTTTAAACTTGTCCACAACCGGAAGCATAAAAGGTCCGTCAGTTTTTCGATCTAAGGAGGGTAAGCCGTCAATAAATGGAATAAAAGGTGGCCCCCTGAAAGCACAATAAGATTATGTTTGTTATGTGATTTTACAGTTAGTACTACTACAGTACCTAATTTATTTAACCTGCGTGTGTATGTAACAGTATTCAACTTACGAGTACCACGGGCACATTTTAGAATCTACTTGATCCTTCAAGCCTGCTCCTGTGAGTCCCGAACATGGCATGAATGTCAGATCCTTGGCTGGGTTGAAACCTAATTTCTTTAGATAAGGCAATAGCTTATCTTTACATTCGTTATAACGCTCTTCTGACCATTCAACTGTTGGATCGTCCATTTTATTGATGAGCACCACTAAATATTTAACTCCAGCTGTCTTTACCAACATGGCATGCTCCCGCGTTTGTCCACCTTTTTCGAATCCGGTTTCAAATTCTCCTTTTCTTGCCGATATCACCTGGTGAAATAAATGTAACAGCCGGTTTATATATGTGAAACTGCAGACTTGTTGGATACTATTTAGGAAAGTTGACTCACCAAAACTGATAAATCAGCTTGTGCAGCGCCACTTATCATGTTAGGCACGAAACTTTTGTGACCTGGAGCATCCAGGATAGAAAAATGTTTTTTGTCTGTTTCAAAATATGCTCTTCCAACTTCTACTGTTTTTCCCTTTTCACGTTCTTCTAAATTAGTATCTAAAGCCCACGATAGGTACCACGTTTCTCTGTTCTTTTCTTTCGCTTCCCTTTCATATTTTTCCAACGTTCTTTTATCAACCATTCCGGTCAAGTACATAATTTGTCCACCAATAGTCGATTTCCCAGCATCTGAAAAAATAACCAATATAATTGTATTTTTAATTCAAGAGACCAAACTTTGGTAGTTCATTTGATTCTATGTACGAGCAAATTATACAACTTACCGACATGACCTATAAACACAACATTTATATGCTCTTTTTTGCTAGCAGTTTCTTCGCGCGCTATAGGCTTCTTCTTAATTCGTGCCACCACTTCCTCTCCATCTGCATCTTCGTCCTCATCTCCGTCTGGAGTCGAAGCATCTTCTGCTGCATCTTCCCAACTGTCAGGTGCAGGGTCCCTAGATTTAACTGGAGGTGGTTCTTCAGGGCTAGGCGTTTTATCAACATCCATTGCACTTTCGTTCCCCTCTGCAATAAAAATGAGGAAATATTTGTTAATGCTAAAGTACTTTACTGTTGTTTTCTTTACAATATCAAACAAAACTAGACAACCGCCCACCTGGTGAAATATTGGAAGAATTGTCATTGGAATTTGTTGCTGGCGGATCTGATTTCACCAAGAACGAAGGCACAAATTCTGGAGCATTTACATTCAGCTTAGAAAACGCTGAGGCGCCGCATCTCCTTGGCTATTAGCGTCCCCCGTTCCCCAAGCGTTATCCTGTGTAGCCATCCTTATAAGCTACAGAGAAGCTGAAATTTCAAGACAAGACAAGCCCATTTACAAGTATGTACATTTAAAAAAAGAAAGAGAAAGACACTTTTGTTCAAACGTTCAGAGCTAATTCTTGGCCGGCCCTAGCCGAGCTTTGCTTTAAAAACTATCCAAATAACATGACCTGGTCAAATGTGTATAAAACGGGCACCTGCTCTCTGACAATAAGCAAAAACACCGATCGTGATTGGATATTTAAAAGGAAAACAGTGAAAACGTATGCAGATGGCAGACCTTGGGTTGTTGCACCCTTTTCTTCTACTAACACTGCTAACTCAGCTTACATCTGGATTTAAAATTGAACCAAATACTACAATAGAATCATCCAATCTAATCTTGGGGGAACCTCACACCTCATTATCACTATTCTATCCTTCAACCTTCGTTCAAGATAAAGCAGAGGATAATTAACAGTTAAACATTAAAGCAAAGGCAAAAGCAACAAGCAGCAAACATGGACAAGGATTTAACATGCATAATACAGCTTTAAATATCCTCATTCAACATTCTTGCAAAGTTTTGATTTACAGCATAATATTTGACAGTACTGACTAAGCAAAGAGGTTGTTTCTACCACCTAGACTGGCCCCTCGGCAGTAACGTCCAACCGATAAGTCACAACAATTAAAGCATAAAAGATTAAGCAATCTGTCATCCCCAACACCGACCACCATCTCAGCAGCTGTTACCATATATTATGTATGTCCTCTGCCCTCCTGCATAATATACATAATTAACTACTCATCCTACATCCTATTCCTCCTCTCCTTGAAACCGTTCGGCAAATTCCTACCCACCACCATTCAATTAACCAAAATTATCGGCAACAACTTACTTAACTTGAAGACAAAAACTGGCACAGGAGCACAAGTACACTTCAGTCAGCTGGAAACCGGAGCTGTTGTCCAGTTGTTGGAGCGTTTTGAATTGATTCCAAACCTCAATCTGTTTCACCTTTGCGGAGAACAACTATAAAATATTTTCTCTACGTCGAAAAATCGTGCTCACTCACTTCACTCGTTCACACAATCCTTTCCCATTTGATTTAACGTACGTCCATCCGTCCCAAGAATACGTTGGTCTGGTTGGCTGAATAGAGACAAGTTGAATTTTGTGAAATTGTGAATGTATTTTTTTTGTACCTACAGCGTACTTATTGCTGCAATGTATCCACATCCACCAGCAATAAAATGCAATATAAACTTCTGATGCAGATGCGGTAAGGTTGTAAAATTGTAAGGTATGCTCATCTCGTAAAGTACATTCATGTCCTGATCATATCATGATGATGGTCAAGTCAAGTCCATAAGCGTTCACTAATGTGTTACTTACTCAGGATATAGTTATACACGGCGTATGGGCACTGGGTTATACGCGTCAATGCCATAGGCATGAAACAGAAACATCTAAGTAAATCAGACACTCTCGCTAGGTGTCCGGAGTGCAACTTTCGCCCTCATTCAGTTTGTTACCTTTTTACATGTCCTCCGCTGATTGCTATGTAATCTCCATGCGAGTGAAAACTTTCTTGCAAAACAGCTTATTTTGCTTAAATATATAAAGCGGGCAAGTGATTTCGAAGTATGTGGCGGTAGGTATGATTCTCGGAATTTTGAGTTCAGGGTACAGGTAATAACCAGGGATGAGGTAACGTCGCCGACAGTAGGCTAATGTAATTAGTCTGTGGGACAGTATAGATTATGCAGAAGAAGATGTATGCCGATCGCATGGCGATGAATTTAATGTTTGTCGGGTTGCATACAGGAGATCGAGGAGTGCGCTTCGTGTCGGTGCCCGTGAGGCGGTGCTACCACTGGGATAATGGGATTAGGGAAGAGGACTGAACATGGGAAGCTTTGTGTGTGGGCCGGATCCTAGTGGGTCCAGGTGCATTTATTGCTTCCATTTGTAGTAGATTTCCTTAAGAAAAGTCAAGGATATATGACAGATACGCTGATACATAAAGATGAAAGATGGGAATAGTAATATTCGCAAAGACGGGAGACGTATATAAGTGGATTATTCAGGCTTCATCCCAAGCGTGTGGCCATCTCCACTGTTTATGGACAGGAATTTTATGAGAAAAGAACGAATAAGAGTGAGGTGATGGATGCGCTGTCGGTGATTGGGGGCGTGGAGGAGTCCTCTTTCGGTAAAGGCAATAGGGACGTTAATCTCTGACGGCGGTAGAGTAGGCGCGAAACCATATTGTTTCTTGAACCGTTAATGCTTTCCGATATAGAGCTTCGGAGTAGGAGGGTAGCTTCGTCGAATTACCAGCCAATAGAGTCGAACAACTAGTTCCGGACCCAGTTGCGCGGATCGTGATGTCCGGGATGGCAGATTATATTGAAGTTGAAGTCGGATTTACCTCTGCCGAGCGACTAGCGGACTAAGGTTACGTGTCAATCTTCATCGACACTTGTCAAACTCCATTGCCTCCAAACTGTATATTTCAAAATCTGGATAAACTCCGGTACGGTTTGTTAGTTCTTGAGATAAACATGTAAATGGCCTAATTCTACGGTGGAAATTTTATCGATGGTAGTATTATATGCGATTCTTGAGTAATATAGATCTGAAGTTTTGCAAAATATGTAACGGATTCAATTGTTGGATTCAGGTAATCCAATTGCAAGCGACATGACGCTAACGAGCTATGAAGATATTGGGAGGAGGACTGTCAAGGTATCCATGTTCAGAAATCTTTTTGTAACATTCATAGACATGTCGTACCTGAGCCTTTCGAAGTCATCATGCAAATACTATAGCTCATGCAAGATTCTGACTCATTACAATCGTTTTTGAAAAACGCGGCTGGCTTAAGGATGCTTTTGGAATTTGGGTGTTGGAGTAGCACAGTGTTAGCCACTATTATATAATTTTAGTAATGTATACTATTGTCACAATAGATTGTTGTTCCATTTATATAAACCGAAGAACCGTGAGGAACTGAAAAGTTGTTACTAAGGACAAAGAAGCCAAAATGTTACAAAAAAAGGGTATAACTTGACTAGGGTTCTACAATAGTGCGTGTACTGTTAGAAAAGTAGTCTACCATTGAACGCTGGTTTGATGATGTTGCGTACTTATATTAGATATATTAATACTGAAGGTTTAAATAGAATACAGCTTTATCGATGTGAGGTGTATACGGGGCAGATCACAGCTACTGCGCATGGTTGAGAGTGATGAGGCGGAAAGTCTATTCGACGCCTTCTGTGAGCAAGCGAAGGCACTGTTGTTCTAGTACAAGAATGATTTCATGAAGTTTCGGCAATTGCCCATACCCGTTGTATGGCTATATCTGCTTATCTAAGGATATATCCCTTAGATAAGATATGACTTAGACTTTAGCAGGCATATTTGGGTAGGTTTTGTATGCATAAAGTGCACAAAACATCATGATATCTTTCTAAAATCCCACAAAAAAATCGGGATATCCTATCCTTTCTCAAAATATTCACCCAATTCCTCGTGCTTTCTCTCCTCGTCCTCCAAGACTAGGCGTAAGGTCAAGTCAAACCAATTCATTCATTTTTATCTAGATTTGTAGCGGATTCTCAAGATGACAAAAGTAATTTCTCAGATTCTACGCTCTTCTTGACGTTTTAAAGGAGATTTTTGTCGCAAAATCACCTTAAATCTCAACTCGCATGCATTTACTTACTCTGTGCTTTTTTCAAGAGCAAAAGAGTTTGGTGGACGGTGCAGAGCATAAGCATACCATCACCATCCTTTTCTTTATTTTCCATTTGACTTCAAAGAGGACGCAGAGATCATCGACCGATACTTTCAATGCTTTTTCATGAGAGTTCCATTCTCTGACGATCAAAAAATGGAATGTACATAGTGGATGTACGTAAAACTAGAGGATAGGATACCTCCACGTAGAAACGCTTTTATTCACAAGACTTGGTTATGTATTTCTCAGCTCTGCGTTAACAAAAACTACTACCACCATACAAGAAGACCACCAACCAACCTAACCATCCGTCCGTACTTTATTAACAGCAGCTGTTTTACTAAAGTGACTTGGGTTTGCTTACTCAAGCCATGTGCATTTTCCATGGTGGAGTAGATAGAGGAACCAACGAGATGCCGGTATGCATGCTGTTTCCTATAAATATCCTTACTGCGTATCGGTTATATATTAGTGGATGTGTATAAATGTAAGGCATCTGAAATATCCTTATTTTTCAGACTCCAGAGTATAAGATTGTATCCAAATGTGAAGCTATCTGACGACCTGCTAGCTAGCATCAATTTTTGTGGAGGACTGGCTGAGGGAAAAATATGAGCTATTTGAATGGTGTTGTTGAAGGATACATAACAAATCAAACGTAAATGTATGTGTGTATTACGATGCTTTTTTTGTATGAATATTTTAGTGAATCTGGTTTGTTAGAAACTTTGTGTTGAAGTTTTACAAAAAGTCAATTTAGTCATATGTAAATACATGTACAGTCGAAGATGTTTTGATTTCATTTGTTTATGCTTGTTTCCTGTCTTATAGGTGTAATGTACTTGGATTGGAGAACTCGGCACAATAACAATGTCAAAACACCGACGATAAGCAGAGATCCGGAAATCTATATGACGTTTGCCATTCGAATGATATGATAAGCAAGTTATCAGAACTTTGGGGCAATGTGAAAAGTTAACTGACATTCAAAGAGTCTTCACAGCAGTGGAGCCAGTGGACGTTAAAGTTTTACGTTTTGTGCACAAAATAAGATAATCACGATGGCTTTGCACACTAAAACAGTAATTTTGATGGACCACTCGCAACATCTTAAAGAAGCGAGTGGTATCCAGATTGAAATTGACATTGGTATGATGGGAGGATCAAGACTTCGGGGAGGTAGAAAGCCGGAGGAAGAGGGGTTTGGAAGAGGACACAACTGGAACTATATCCCAAACTTTTTTCCTCCCGTTATGAAAACACTGTGGACTTGTGCAGTGGAAAATGTTATTGAGTATGCACGCATCGTGTATGACGTCTTTGCAGATGAAAGACTGCTTCGCATTCTACTGTGTCAGAGTACTCAGGGTCAAACTCTGTGGTTAAATACTTGGGAATCAGTACCGACTAACTACAGTGGAAAACAAGTGGGCAATGTTAACCAGCAGAGCATACCTTATGTAAGTCAAACTTTGACTGTAAAAGTAATACCCTATCATGAAGTCACGTTATGCCAGATCCTTTTGGCTAGTTTGAAGAATAGTTGATTAGTCTTTCATGACACATCTATTGTTTTTTCTCTAGATTACGGAAGCCTTTGCCAATGCCGGTCAGCCTCCATCTCAGAAGAAACAGTCATTTGTCGGATCTGCTGCTGGTTTGCAAACTGGAATTAAAGCAGCTATCGATGGTCTCTCTCAACCATCGCCGTCACAGATTGCTCTGATGACTAGTGCTGCTGCATCGGGCAAAGGAACCGTTAAGGTAGCATTGCAATCATTAGTTTTTTTGCAAATCCCCTTTGTATTTTGATTAAAATATCACAATTGTATATCCTTTTTATATAGCCAATCAACCGTGGCAGGGTAGTTTGCATCACTTCATGCACAACTGAAAGCATAGGTCAGTTTACAGCAGAGGATCTTGAAGATTTTTTGGTGACTGCTGTCGCATCTCAGAACAGAATAGCTAATGCTTCAGATCAGTAAGTATTTTCATCAATTTCATCTGGACAACCTTATGCCTGATAATTTACAAGCTAATGCATTTGACACTTGTGATTTACAGTTTACTTCCCATCGTCGAATGTGAGCTTGTCCTTCTTTCATTGCATCCTTTGGGCAAAGAAAATACATCACGCGTTTTATCTCGACCACTTCATGATATCTCAAATTCAGTTCGAGCGGAAGTATATGTTGTCACACCGGATAAACTAAACGAGAAAATACTGGACATGTAAGTTTGAAGCTGTGTTTAAAGTAGCTTTCTCGTGTTTTATAAAACTTATTCCGTAGTTGGTATATAATGTATAATAATGACACTTTCTTGTATTTTTCTATAGATGTACATCACATCATAATTTAATTGTTTCAACTGTAACAAATATACCTATGAAGGAAGAGCAGAATGCAGTGTCCAGTAGTAATTACGATGTCCCGTTTTTTCATGCGAGAATGCCCAGCTCTTCGAGTGAAACAAGGATGCTGAGATGGTCTACTCCAACAGCTGCAAAAAACGGATCAGGCCTTTGCCCAGGTGGAGTTATTCAGCACTGTGCATCAGCTACCCGGATTACTCCAGTTGATGTGAATAGGTATGTGATGTGATTAACTGTTAAGTGTTTAGAATATATGAAAAGCAGATTTGATGAGATAATTATTTTTCACCTTTTGAAACTAGTCGCCCATCTACATGTCTGAGTAACTTTGTGGTAAATGGGCGCTCTGTATGGCTGGAGCTTCCTTCAAGGAAAGGTACGTAATTGCCCGAGGAAATTTTATTGTCATACTATTAATAATCTGACTCATTACTCATTATTGTAGTATAACAAAATGTTTATATGTATGTTTATATAGGAAAACAAGCTACGCATGTTCTCACTCCACACGGAGCTGAAATGTGGATGCATGTAATGGAATCCCGTAATACATTGGAGGACTTGCCAGCAATATCAGAAGGAGTTGGAGGAAGAATAACAGATTACAGAATAAATGATTTTGCTGAATTTATCAAATCAAATATCTTGATCCCGTATCCACCCGGTTATTCAGAGCACTTACCAAAGCCTAAATACGAAAAAGACGGAGGATCTTTTGTCAGAAGACGATCCAGCAGCATTGACGACGGTAAAAAACCTGTTGATGTGGCTAAAGCAAGACTACTAAGAAAGACTAATTATTGGCCATTGACTATAAGTGGCTCGGTGTTGTTTTCGCTAACTGCTGTAAGTGTAAATGCATAGTTTTATTAAATGATTATACATAATCTTACATCACGGAATTACATAAATGGGGGTTCTTTTTTCAGCACATTGACAAACTTTTAACTCTGGTGCAAAACGAAACTCTGAGCGAAATGGACAAGGTAGAATGTGATAAGATGATTTGGAACTTAATGTCGTTGGAAGCCAGAGGAGACTCTGCTCCTCCGGTACCGGCGTCTCATTTCAGAAAAGGGATGAAACGGTAAATCTAAAAGAGCTGTGACTGTATCAATACCATAAAATACATACCACATACATGTATCAAATAATTATTTATGTTGTAAATTAGTGATGATCAATGGAAGATGGTATATGGAGAACTAGAAACTTTCATAAGAGCCAATTTGCATTCTGAAACCCACAAAAAAGTTTTAGAATGCTTGCTGGATTGTAGAAGTACAGATAAATCAACAACAGTTTCAGATCCTAGGATTCAAGATTCAGGAAATGGTGATAAGGGATCCCGGGGAGGAAAAGAAATTAATGCTGAAGCTGCATTGGAAGAGATAAAACTGTAAGTGTTTTGCTCTGTTCTCTTGAATAAAAAATTAATTGGCAACCAATAAGTTCTTCCCATTTCAATAAGCTAAAGCTTATAGGTCATGTGAAATCACATGACCTACATTATTGTCTACATTACAATATAAAAGTATTATAATTTATGCTTGTAGATTGACCTCGACACCTAAAAGTCCCGTCACTGATTCTCCAATGTCACCACCCATGAGTGGAAGTACTACTGACGTTTTAGACACAAACAAAGTTTGTAGACCTAATCTGCTAACTTTGTGGATGCAAAAAACGGAAAAAAGGGATCTCAGGACTTTAACAGGTGGCAAACTCTATCCTCACTTAGCATCTTCTAGTAATGACCAAGAAGGAACTGGCAAGTCCAGTCGAAAAAATGAAGCATAGAGCCTCATCTACAATGTATTTTATATTGGCTTAATTGACGATAAGTTGTACTATTAAATGAATAAAATGTGTATCGAATGGAGTATGTATTTAATTTATGTAACAATCTCGCACAAACAACGAAATGAGTAATCACCTGAATGTCCCGATATATGGCTACATAATTTTAGTTTTGTGACTCAAAGCGAAAGAGTATTTGTGTTCTTAATTAAATAAAAGTACATATTTTATTAAAACCTAATATTTAATCGAGACTTACTGAATTTATTTTGCCTAATATGAGGGGAATGTCATTTATCATCAACTCAACACCAACCAGTAGCTGAATGCATATTCAATGTATAATTATACATGTATAATTGATGAAAGTAATTATAGTCTTTTTCATTTTATTGTGCGATAGTCTTCTACCTACAACACGCATGTTTCGTGTGTACTGCATAGAACTTAGAACTCTCTCTCAACTCTATCATAACCGTAAACACATTTCATTTGTCAGTTTGTCACTGCTGTATGTACTAACTGTACATTCTTACTTACGAGTCATGTCCTATGTTGCAGTCGCAGTCAAAATTTTAATAAATTATAAAAAAATTAATTTTGTTGGAGTCAAACAAAAGCTCAGGTAGAATAATTTCGCAACCTGATCTTCATATCCGTATTCAGCGGTGTTTTAAAGCTTGTCCATTTAAACACTTACATTACGTTGTAACTAGTTAAACTAGTTTACTTGATTTACATGAACGTAATAAACTTTTTAAATAATTTTCAGAATATATATGAAGAACCATTTTTAACTATTAGTTTAAAATGGTATGTTTAACTCTATTCACCGAAATCTATGGTTAAACATACTTTATCATTAAATCAACCAAAACCATGCAGTCAATAATTATGGCTACTTAATACTTTGACACTTTTTACTTCTCTGTTATTAAATTTGTGTGGTAGTTCATTTTCCATATAGCATGGCATATAACCGGTAAGCAGATTCATGTCATCTCCCTTCATATGGAAATGAACAGTCTAACATGACCTTGAACGAAAACTGAAATCGTGTCGTGCTTTCGTAAATCCATGCATTTCACGCGTATTAGAGTATAGAAATAGATTACTATTACATCTCATTTTGTGCTTTTAAGATAATTACATATGAGGCCAGCCAATGATTTGAAAATTATGCGTGGCTTACCTACACAACTGATCAATCTTGTCAGCAGGAATTTAATGTGCATCATATAGCATCAAAACTTTTCTATATGATTAACAATACAGTACGCAAAGTACTACATTTGCGAATCAAAATTATGTGAAAATATATGCATTCCGGAAGCAACTTACTAACGCCTGTGTATCATACGATATCTACTTAAATCCACCCGCAACCTATTGGCAAAGTTGAAAGTGAACATCAAATCATCAATCTATTTCATGAATGTTGATTTTGAATGCAGGATGCAGTCAGTCTCTTTCTTTCCAGCATTCAAAAGGCTGTTTGAGATCAGTTAATCTGTTAATTACCAGTAAGATCATGGGCACAGACAGTTAAACATTTTTTCATCATATCTTGGAACGAGTCTTTTGTACTGCATTTTTAAAAACCACACTATCACAGATCACAGCACAGCAAAATCTGTACCATATTCTCCATTGTTCTATTAATCATGAAGAAACCCAAGACGCGTTGTGCGATTCAGATCGCAAGTGCTGCATTAGTAGTAGTTCTTTTCTTAAGATATGGAGTAACAAACTTTGTTTTAAAGACAGTTGTGTCATCGGTAATATAAATAGAAACGTGTTAATTGATTTGATACTGAACTAATTGGAATGGCTTTTTTGTTTCAGTTTCCAAATGATATATTTGTGGGGTTTTTATTTAGAAAATCAAATTAGCTCCAGGAAATGATGTTTGGAACATTTGGTCAGAGATGCCAATACCAATGTATTCCAAATTTTACTTTTTCAATGTAACAAACCCTGACAAGGTCATGGAAGGGGCAAAACCAATACTGAAAGAAATGGGTCCATACGTTTATCAGTAATTCTGCAACTAAATTTATTCCAACAGCGCCCAATAACTATACTTAAGTATCATATTATAAATGTTCTAAGATTTTGGTTTGTTTGCGTAGAGAGCACCGTCAAAAAATCATACTGGAGTCTAATGACGAAACTGTTAAATATAGACCAAAGATAACCTACATGTTTCGACCAGAGTTGTCTTATGGGTCACAGGATGATAAAGTTACGCTTTTAAATGTTCCTTATGTAGTAAGTTACAGAGTAAAATCATAAAACTCATGCATTTCTTTACAAAAGTTGGACTCAAGGTCAACTGAATTAGATACCCATTTCCTTGCATTTTCAACCCTGTTCAGGCCGTTGCAAAAATAGCATGGGATGTGTCCAAAGAGCCGTTTATGCTGTCCACACTAGATGATATCCTTTCTGCAAAAGGAGAAAGTTTGTTTCACACAAACCGAGTTCGAGAGTTTCTCTTCGATGGGTTTTCCATTGAGAACTACATGGAACTATTTTCTTTACCCGTTGAAGCATTTGGAGTGAAGACGGAAATACCAGCTCGCATATTGGATGGAGATTTTGGATTTTTTGATGATGTACAGTACAAAACATGAAATTTATGGGAATTTTCATTTAATTCACCCTATAACTCTCATCATCTCCTTTTAAACTTCAAATTTTTACAGAGAAATGGAACTGCTGAAGAAATTTGGACAGTTGGAACAGGAATTAGAGATAAGCAAAACTTGGGGAAAATAGTATCATGGAATGGGAAATCAAGTCTAGACGGCTGGAGTGATGAACGCTGCAATAAAATTGACGACTCAACCGATGGAACAATATTTCCTCCAGTTGCAGATACTTCCAGAATACTTGACGTCTTTCATCCAGATGCCTGTCGATCCCTTCAAATGTCTTATGTTGGACCAGGAGAGTTTATCGAAATACCCACACACAGGTATTCATTCGCAAGCAATACATTTGAAAGTTTGGACCTCCACCCTGAGAATGAATGCTTTTGTAAGGAGACCTATGAATGGTGTAAAAAAGGAGGAGTCTTTCCACTATGGCCTTGTGTTGGAGGTAAACTGGAGAAAGAGAGAGCTGAGAATAACCAATTGGTTCTATTCTAAGCTTCAACAGTTATCCTTTTTTTGTAACCTGATACCTTAACTAATTAATAAGCTAATTGATTTACCATTTCAGGTGCTCCCGTGTTCATTTCCAGACCACATTTCATGAACTCTCATGTTGACTATCGGAAGGCAGTTGATGGGTTGAATGAAAATGGGGATTACTCATCAGTAATTGATGTGGAGCCGGTAATACTAATATTACTATTTAGTAAACTAAGAAATAAAGTCGCTACTCTCAACTATTGAGTTCATTTCTAAATGCATTTCTTCTCTCAGACTATCGGTCTCGCCATAAGAGCAGATATGAAACTACAAGTTAATATTGAACTGCAATCCTTTGGATCAATGGCTACTTTCATAAATGTTCCGAACCTAATGTTTCCCGTATTCTGGATGGAAGAAGTATGAGCATCTATTTTTATTCTCAAAAATTTTTCATAAACAAAGCTTTAAAATGCATTTTCTAAATGCCTTGCAGACTGCAGAACTGACGGAGGAGTTGGCGAAACCTTTGAAGTGGCTAACAATCGGATTGTTGATTGCCGATTCCGTAATACAACTCATTGTAATTGGTTGTTTAGCCATAATTCTAATAGCGGTTGGAATTGAAGCCAAGAATTCCAATTGGCTTGGAAAATGCTGTGGAGTAAAATTTGGCTAAAAATGTAAGATGGGGAAGTTATGCCATATTCTAAATTATAAGGACAAAAGATTCATCGGTTAGTCCATTTAAAAAAAAGAGTATAAAATATATTTTAATGATTGCCAATCTTTGAACAGATTTTTGTGCTTGAATAAAATCAAAGAAATAAGGAGACCTAGGAGTGAGGATAATTTAAATATACATATTTTAATAGAGACATGCAAATTGCAAGTCAAACCATAAATCATCAACGATTCGGATTAACTCGTCATCGTCATCCTTCCTTGTCTCTAAGTACGGAACAGCAAATAATGCATAAAACAAGCACATTCAATGCCAATATCAAACCAACCACAAAAGTTGCAGGAGGGATATAGTTGATAGTTATGGATATTTTTATGCATATTCTCGTCATACACTTTGTGCAAATTGAGCTTCCGACCACTGAAACGTAATTTCATATTCATGAAAGTTATAGTAATATGATAAAATCGTTTCGTTCGACATGCCAAAAGAACGGAAATGAGGAGACGATCACAACACGTCAATCTTCTTCTGTCCTGATGGAAAGTGTTTCGTATCGTCTTTTCACTTCCAGATTTATGATGATCAATGATCATATACATTTCGTGAGTATTTCTATAAGATTAAGGCAAATCCGCTTAATTTTCGCTGATTTGCATTTGTATGCCATTTAGAGGTACGCATTTAGTTTCAGTCGGGTTCAGTGCAGTTCTTCTCCTCTTATCCACACATTCTTGATTGAATTGAGATTCAAGATTGAGACTTTACGATTGCTGTAAAGAAGGAAGTGTTTTGTGAGTGTGACCTTGAACCAAAAAGGTGTTTTTGACTGAATTCAACTGGAATTAAAACAGTTTACATTTTGATTTCTATTACTCCTCCTGCAAAGACCTGGTTTGGTGTGATTTAAAAAAGTTTGGAGTTGATTTTCCGAATTGGACGTCACCATGTATTCGGGTAGCCCAACATCATCGTCATCGCCGTCATCTTATCAGGTTCCCCCGAACTATCCCTTTCATCCGATTGGTATCCCCATGTAAGTCTTCGATTATTCTTTACTCTTCCAACAAATTAACTTACATAGTGTAATTGCTTAGCTGTAATAATTAATAATAATAAGAATTATTCTTAATCGTTTCATCCATCCTAGTCAGTTTGGTCGGTATTGTATAATTTATCTAGTCTGGTAGTTTTTTGTTCAATTTTCGTTCATTCATCACACACATGTACAAGGTTGGCCTTCAGTTGAGTTGTAGCATTTTTTTTGTTTGTGCACCCATTTCTTGTGTACATAATAATGCATCATGCTACTCACTTACCATTCGCTTTCTCATCTCGTGTGTAAAAAAGGTTGAGTTGAAGGAAGTGGACTTTGGGGATCGTAATAAATGAAATGGTGTTGGTGTATTGGTCTATAAGCTTGTGAGCAAGACGCAATGTAATATATAGCAAAAGCAGAACCAGGACGAAAGATTGGATATACATAGATACAGAGAGACACGCAAACAAACAAGCATGTAAAAAGTGCAAAGATTTTTATTATTGAGTTGAAGTTTTGTTTCATTCAAAACTGTTTAGTTGCGTCTTGATCACATTATTTTAGTCAGCAGAAGCGCTTCAGCGAACAGATCCCGTTTCAGGTTTGTTATTAATCAATTGTGATTCCAGGAGCACTCCAAAGTCAAGTCTTCGAACAGGGTTAATGTGAACACAGCTGATTTAAAAACAAACGTGTGTAGAGACTCTTAACCCGAACCACCTCAAGTTTGTAAGTATAAATCAAATCGAAACAACAGGTAATTTAGTATTCCGTTTTGTTTACATGGTGGAGGACGAGAAGAGAACACCTTCGAAAGTAAACGAATACCTAAAAAGGTTGTCCAGAAGTATTGATAAAAGCGTCGTCTCATGGTAGTAATAGATAGATGGGCGAAAAACCAACATAACCTACTTATAGTGTAGCCTTTTTATGTGCATTTGTATCATGGGTGGTGTGGCGAAAAAAGTCCTCTAAAAATTGGCACGTTGACCTCTTAAACTTGGGTTTGTTTTGGGTGCGAGTGTAAACTCAAATACCCCCAATTCCCAAAATGCAACACTGTAGGCATACATCTATATTGGATGGAGTAAATAGTATGGTATTGTAGTAGAAAGAACAGGACGTTCCTATCTTTCCCTTAGTTTTCATGAGTAGTTGATAATTATGAAACATTAGCACAAACATTTGTGATGAGCAAGTGTAATTTGTCGGTTATTATACTGAAATAAAATGTTCTTAAAATTTTATTGCTGATTCTGCAGTTTGGTAGGTTAGATTGATATAAATTAAAATCAGGCTATTATTAGGTTTGGAAAAACCTTTTAAACTGGGGCTTTGCTGGAAATTCCAACTTTTCAAAATGGAATGAAAAGGGTTCACCTGCCATGAGTTCACTACATCAACTTGTCAATTCAATTATAGCCCAGGCTACTTTCTTTTTACACAGATTTGCCCATCTTGATTCCGTAATCCGGGCCAGTCTCAATAGTGGTGATTCACGGTTTATGGACCCACAGCGAAATCGGAATCTAACTCGTGGAGTTGATGGATTAATTAACGGAAGTGGAGGCAGAGCTGCTGCGAATGTTAAATTCCATGAGAGTTCAGTTAACGTAGAAGCAAAGTTGGTGCAAGCGTCTAGCCCAGTCTTTGTTGCTGGCAATAGTGAAATGGAGTCTGGTGGAACTGGCTCCAAGTTGGAAGAACTTCTCCTAGCGGATAAGAAAACTTTCAACAAGTCATGGCGTGATAATTTCGGAACTACTAGCACTTCAAGTGGTAAGTTAATTCTTGGAATTTAAACGTATATTTCTAAATTTTTTGCTGATGCTGGGTTTACTACAAAGTTTATATCTATTATTTATTTTTGTGTAGTTACAGCAGGAAATGACAACAAAAACAAGCCCTCTTCGGAGAAAACGACACCTGTTGAAAATCCTCGTAAAAGACTTTTAATGAATGCACTGAAGGATTCTATGGAAGAAAAAGGTATGTTACGTTTTATTTCATTCTTCCAGTTCCAGTAAAAACACTGCCTGAGAAATATCTAGAATATGTCATAATATCTGCTTGTTTGTATCTGTCGGTAGTCTGTTGTATATATCTAGTGGGTTGTTATTTCTTCATATTTTGTCTTTTAGCAGGTGCAGAGTCAGAAAACAAATCTGGTAGTAAAGGGAGGAAAATGATGAGATGGAAAACCGAACGACGCAGTGACGAAGCTACAAACCGAGGAGCTGCTGCTAATTCCGCTTCTGGAGGTAGAGATACAGACAGTCTGCTTAAATTTCAGTTTCAGTTTAGTAGTTAGTAGCTTGCATGCAGTGTCAAGTGTAGTACTGGTGTCTGGGTGTTGTTGTAGTTGTATTGTGTAGGCAGAGCAGTTTTACTTGATGCTTTAAGAAATGCTTTTTTAATTACTTTTCTGAAACGTATTAATAACTAAGTAGAATGCTTTTAGTGTAGTAGTGCAATTTTTGAAGTAATTATAATTATATGCCATGCTATAAACAATAATTTTTTTTACATTGATCTTAACACCTGGAGGTCTAGTCTAGCACTGACAACTGAATATTTTTCGTACCTCTTTGGTATTTTCCTGAAACTACAGTATTCACCCTTTGTTTTTAACTTTGGTTCGACACACTTTGTCTGTAGTGAACTATTTATCGCACTATTCTACTTATATTTTAAAAGACGTATATTTTAGCCGTACAACTCATTCGTTCAACGAATGATTGTTTTTAGTTCGGCTCGTAAAACAATATTATTTAATGCCATATTACAGCAACTTCTACACCTGCACCAAACCAGAAAAGACAGAGGCTGAAATCAAAAATTAAGAAGAAAGTGAAGAGTGATAAATCTGCACAGCGTGAGTTTGTGATGCAAACTTTGTGTTTTATGTATTCTTGATATTAAGTTGACCGTAGTAGGAGGCTCTAAATAACTTTTTATTTATTGACTTTTGCCAAAGTTCTATTGACACAACTGCGTTATTTAAGCTAGAAAGAAATTACTAAATAGTTTCATTTTGTCCTAAATCCTATCCTTGGATCCTTATTTACGTTTCATATAATTGTCCTATTTCGTTATCTGTCATTGTACAAATCTTTAAGTGACCTTTCCTTTTCTCAGGTGCCCATCCTTTAAAAGTGGCTCCTATTATTTTGAAGAAGTGCTACCCCAGTGCTAATGAATCTGCTGCTGAGTTTGAGGAGTTGTTATTTTCACTTTCAGAGGACGAATCAGTCGCGGATTCATCAGGAAATGAGTTGGGTCCGGGTCAGAAGGAGACAGCAAATGAGGAAAAGCAGAGTACGAAAAATAACGATTTGGAACACATGGAAGGTAAAGATGAGATATATTTTTGTTTTCTTGTAATTTTGTTGTTTCAATCAATTTTTTAAGATAAATACCAGTTTTTTAAGATAAATACCAATTTTCGAAAACTATTTGTTTGACATTACAGCTCAAATAGAAAAATTGCTAAAGATGCCTTCTCCCCCTAGCAAAACAGTCTGGAAGAAAACAAACTCCACTAGACAACCAAAAGTCTGCAATGTCTGTTCCAAATCTTTTTCAAATGAAGACGATTTGACGAATCATCAGCTCAGTCATTCGAATACGAACGGAGATAGTGTTAAGGACAGTATCAACAAGGATCGTAATAACAAGCCGTATTCCTGTACATTTTGCGAAAAGAAGAGTTTTACCTGGCTTGCAACTTTGAGAGCTCATTATCTGAATTTTCATGACGAACTAACTTTCACGGAGAAAAAACGGCTAGTAGACGAAGCTGCTGAAAAAGAGCATAGACTGTCTTCGGAGGTTCCAAAAGCAGGTGAAGCTCCAAAAACAATTGAGGCTCCAATAGAAAGTGAGCCTCCAATAACAAGTGAGCCTCCGAAAGCAAATGAGGTTCTAGAAGCAAGTGAGGTGGAAACTGAAAAATTAGACAACCCTGTTACCAATACTAAATCATCTGGAAACAACAATATTCGCAAAGTAGCAGGAAAGTCTAAAACCGAGTCTAAAAAAACTGATTCAAGGCCACGTGCTTCACGGAATCGTAACATTTCGGAGGATATAATAAAGGTAAAAAATGGATTTAAGCATTGCATGAGCATCAGAAAACAAAAGGTTAATAATGTTAGGCGACAATGAACAAAAAAAATTGTTTCAATTTCAGAAAGCATCCAAGTCAATTAGTGTAGAGATAGGCAAACCGATCAATAGTAGTCCAAAAAAGAAATCAACAAAGAACATTGTCATTGAGGCATCTCAAACAACTCCGAGTTCCGGACGAGCTTCTTTACGAAGAAATATTCAAAGACCAAAGTGGCTTACGGACACTGACCTTGTCACTGATTACGAATTCCCATGTGGTACGAATTCTAGTAGGAATGGAAGTGTTACGAGCTCTCCCACAGCAACTCAAACTGTACCGTCATCATCAGCCGTGTCAGGCGGAGCTCAAACTCGTGCTTCTCAAGCGACTGCTAAATTAACCAAGGCTAAAAAACTTGAAAAGGCAGAAAAAAAGAAATCTCGTGCTTCAGTTGCTCGTAATCGTGTTCGCACGAAAAGTGTTGACCAAATAAAAGTGATTAGTGATGATAGTCAGACCATTGAACAAGCTGCTCCAGTGGTGATAACTAACGATACTCCGGAACCCCCTGTTGAGATACCGATACCAGTAATCGCGGAAAATATAGAAAACGGTGGTAATGCTGATGACGATGGTGTGCAGGATAATATTTCACCAGATCACCCCCCACTTCTCCCAGACAATGATAAGGTTAATGTTATTACGGCTGACGACGTCTGCAGTGAAAAGGACGGTGAGCAAATTATGCTGTCATCACAAGAAGTCCCAGTACTTACAAGGGAGATTACTAATGAAATCATTGAGTCACCAAAGAGCTGCAAATCCCTAAAAGTTGATGAATTTGCACAACCCGACTTGGATGATACTACCGTTAGTTGTAAAACTATTGATGATATCGAAATATCAACAGATAGTCACCATTCTGCAACTCCAGAAGCGCCAGTACTTTGTATGGAAACGACATTGTCCAACAAAGAAACTACACAGCTACCAGAAACTGATACAGTGATGATGGATTCTGAAGAAACACAGGCCCCTCCAGTTATAGATGTCTTCAATTCAAAAAGTGCTGACGACGAAAATTCAAGTAGCAGTAATCAGTCCACAACTCTTGAAGCACCAGTGCTTTCAAGAGAAACCACGAATGCGATTTCCGAAGTGCCTTCAGAAAATTTAAAACAAGTAGATATACAAGAGGAATTATTACTACCGATTGTTGAGGACGTTAAAGTAAGTGATGATGGGTCATCAAATTACGGTGACCAAGCTGCATCAACATCATCGCCCCTATCAGTCCAGCGCAAAGATTCAACGGTATCAAGTGGGATTGTAGAGCCTCCAGAAAGTTTAGAAGCTCAAGATCAGGAACTTGAAGAATTGTCACTAATGGAAGAAGATGACAACGACGTGATAGGTCCTACCAGGCGACGCGATAGATCTGATTCTTTGTCAATGAGATCTTGTGGATCTGGCTCTCAATCGGAAAAAATTAAAGGTCTGGAGGACACTAAAGAGGAAGAGTGTAGTACAAGTAAAGCTTCAGAAAAAGATTGGGCTGTGGATTCAGATTCTAATGATTCGTTGATGAGCGAATTTTCAGAACTAGCTGCTCAAGTTTCTGAAAAAACAGATGGTGTCAAGTTCAAGGAGGATTGTATGCGATTTATATCCACCAAAATTTCAGCCAACAGTGTAAGCTTAAAATAATTAGCTTGTATTAAATAAATTACTTGAATTAACAACCTTGTTAAAATTGTTTATTTTTGTATTCGCAGATGTGGGCCATCCGTAAAGAGTTGAAACGATTGAAAAGGGAGAAAAACTACTTCAAGTTTGGAAAGCTGAGTCCTCTGGCTGCTTGCTTAATGCATGATTTATTTTGTCAATCCTTGAAGTAGGGGAGTTGGATGCTTCGTTTTTCGTTTATCAATGATACTGTTGTTCACATATCTATAATAATTATTATTGCTAGATACCTAAATAGCTTTAGGCATACTACTATACTTCCTTGTTCATTTGTAGATAATTTTATACAGTGCAATGATAATGATGTATTCACGATAACTTCTATTGTTAATATACCTACATCTACAACGACCCTCGGTAAAATGCAGGATAATGGGTACACGTTATGTTATAATATAATGCTTGATTGATTTTGTTATAGGTAATAGTAGTAGTTTTATATGGTACAGTTTATATTATGCAAAGTCCTTTTTAGTGCTACTTTGTAACATTCAAAACTTAATTTACAAAACATGTGTATGTGTATTTACACGTTTCGACGTTTCTGAACAATCAAAAAGGGAATAAAATGTGCCTTTATTGTTGCAAACTAATCCTTGTAAAACTTGACAAAATATAAAACGCTTCTTTAATATTTTATAATGCACTTTAGTCTCAAAGTCCAAACTCTGGTCTTTCAGCTTGGGCAATTTGGCCGGTATGATTCTGTTGGTGAACTACCAATGTTGGCGAGCTATTTTCTGTGATAATATTTCCACTTTCAACGTTTTTTTCACTCTCCATACCGGCTTGTCTGGGTTGTTCCGAACCCTTCGTTTTGGATCTCTTTGGAGTTCTTTTTATAACTTTGTTGTGCACTTCCTGAACATGTCTGGCACGACTGCTAGTGTACGGAAAACTTTTTTTGCAGAGTGGACACTCAAAAGGCCTTTCATTATTATGAGTTCTCAAATGCTTCGTCAGTTGAGACTTTTCTGAGAATGATTTTTTGCACTTTTCGACCGCACACTGGTGCGGTCGAATGTTTAAATGCGATGATTTTTTGTGAAGTATGTATCCTTTTTTATTCGAATACGAGCGACCACACTCTTCGCAGACGTATCTGTCGCCAGTGTGTTTCTTTTTGTGTACGTTTAAATAGGCTTTGTTAGCAAACGCCATGCCACACTTTTCACAAATTTCTGACTTTTCTTGTCGTTTCGGTAAGTGAATTTTACCGTGGGCATTAAGCTCCCTAGTGGTGTGAAATCGCCGACTACATTTATCACACTGAAAGTTTCTTACTGCTGTATGTTTAATTGCATGTCTTCGACAGTCTATGTAAGTTGTGAATTTTTTGCCACATTTGCATTGCTTGGGATCTTGTCCTGGATGTTCTATCGCAAAGTGTTGCTGAAAATTCAGTTTTCCAATTAGTGGTGCCCAACATAGATGACAAACCAGCCGAGTCTTCAATTCTTTTACTCCCAATTCTTCAAGTTGTTTTTTGTCTGGATTAATTACTGGTTCTGTACATTCAGCTTTCCCATCGTGCTTAAGCTTGTTGTGCTTACTGAAAGATGTCAAGGATTTGTATGTACCACTGCATGTTTTGCAGAATATAATGGCTTGACTATGCACTTCCAAATGATTTTTTAAGGCACCCTCTGTTTGAAACCGTTTGCCACAGTGTTCGTGTTGACAAGCAAACAATTTGTCTTGCACGGTAGTATGAAAATTTTTCATATGTGCAGTCTTGGATTTCTGGGTGCTAAACTTGTTCTCACATAGGTCACAAGTGAATGGCCTTTCACCAGTGTGCTTTCTCTGATGAGTTCTACAATCCCAAAGTGCTTTAAAATGTAGTTTGCAAAATTTGCATGTATATTTCACCTCATCTGGATGTACTTCAGCATAGTGTTTCTTGAATGGGCCATATCCAATCAGCTCTTCCTCGCAGAGATGACATGTGTAACGAGTTTTCGGCTTTCCTGTTCTCCCTATTTCAAAAGCAGGAGGAACATAGTCTGGTGGTCGTGTTACCTTGGGTGGTCGTCCTCTCCTCTTTGCTGCTGCTGCTGCCCTAATCAAAACAGAGCACACACATGATAAACTCACACTTTGAACGAGCTGTAGTGTCAATAAGGTTTCTAAAACTAAAGCAATTTATATCGACTAACCTTTCCCTTTTATTTGATTTCTTAGCTTTATCGCGTTTATTTGATATAATATCCTCCTTATCATCATCATCGTCGTCATCATCAATCACCGCATTTTGGGAAGCTGCAGGTTTTCTCAAGCCTTTATTTGAGATTTCGTCAGGAATGTAAGGTGGATCTTGAGTCTTATCATCATCATCATCTTCCTCCTCCTCACCCTCTTCCTCAGACACTGCGTCAACAGTCTTACTAAACTGCTCTTCAAAATCCGAACCTTCATCTGCCCAAAAATTTTCCAAACTTTCCGCATCATCCATAAGTTCTGGAATCTCTTGTTTGATTTGCAATTTTTGGGGCTTTGTGCAACCCCTCTTTGGTCGTCCTGTACTCTTTTCGCTAGAAACTGTAATAACACGAAACAGTTATCCATTTCCAGTTTACAACTTCTCTGACTAAAAAACCACAACTTTAAACTTACCATCATCATCAATGATGACCTTCTTCCGAAATATATCCAATCCAGTCAGCGTCAATTGAGTGGTTCCAACTTTATAATCCGCCTTCTTATCACTTTTCCAAATAATCTCTTTGACCAACTCTGCTCTTTCCCGTAAAATACTTTCAAGCTCACTTATCTGAGTCTGCAGCTGGAACAACTCTTGATGCAAATTCTGACACTTGAGACATAATGGTAGGGACTTTCTCCTATCAAAATTCACAACCTCCTCCATCTCTTCATTTCCACTTGGCATCTTAACATTTAAAAGTTTGCAGAGGAGCTCAAAAGACTCTTCATTTTTCACCGGATCGTTAAGAACAATTTTAATACTCTCTGGGTAATTCGGGACCACATATTCAAGACTCTCCATACCTTGTCTTGGCAAATTTTTGAAGCAAAAGAGACAAACTTTCTTCACATCCTCCTCCGCAGTACTCAACAATGTCATTTTTTTGTTGACCTGGTCGATAGAAGAAGAATCCGAGTTTCTTTTTCTTTCCATTGTTAAAATTACAATGGTTCATGCTCATCCTCTTAAGAAGGAAGTTGAAGATGCTTTCTCCGGCTATGAACCACTGAAAGCACATGAACCTGAATCATCAACATCATGTAAATAAAAATACACCCAAACCAGATGTATTTTATGCAGAGGCAAGCAGTAGATACATTTTGTTGTTAGTGTTGGATTGGATGTGGTTGTTGAGTGTGTGTGTGGCAATGCATAAGGATATTTTGGACAGGATAGGATACATTTTAGTATGTGTTGTGCAGACTCATTGAAGTCGAGTGATGTAAACTTGTTGAAAAGACAGAGAGATAGGCATAGGCTCAGCAGTTTGAGATGTACTTATGTGATGTGGTTTTCGTTTGGTTGTCAGCCGACGGATAATAGTGTTGAAGTGAATGAAGATGAGATGATGAGAAGGTACCGAAGATCCAGTTCCAATGTTCCGTACTAGCTAATAAAGCTTCATCATCATACAACATTGTTAAAATTCTGTTCAACCAGGTGTAAATGGTCTCAATAGCTCCAACATCCAAATTCATCCCCAGTCAGGTTTAAAAGTAGTATTGATAGTTTCAAGCTTCCAAATTGCAAGGTGGTTTCGGAAAGGTGAGAAATCGATAATTTAAAAACACTCTCTCTGGGCTTCCTATGAGGGGTGAATATTGATTGAATGGTGGTCTTGTTTCTTTCAGATTTTCTGGACACCGGAATCAGACAAAGGTTGAAGGTGCGGTAAAACTGTGCTGATAACTTAGGGATAAGAACAATATAGGATGGGGTTTTTTAAAAGTTGTATAGCGCCGGATGTAGGATACGTTTCCGGTCCCGGCCATAATTCCAAGAGCTTATCCTTTCTTATTATTACGTCAGTTTTGATTAATGGTTTTGTTATTTCGGCTGATAATTTGACGCCAAGAGGGGTACCGCTTTCACGTAAGTTGTTATGTTATTTTAAGTACTGGAGGAGGTCAAGCATATCAAATGTTGATGTCAAATGTTATCGTTTTGTTTAGGAGCTGCTTTGTACGATCCCCAAAAGAATTTTTCATGTCTAGATGGTTCCAAACTGATTCCCTTCTCGTTTGTCAATGATGATTACTGTGATTGTAATGATGGAAGTGACGAACCAGGTAACCATTCTGTTTTGTGTCAAACAAAAATTGAAGTTTAAAACTATCACCTCTTTTTTATTATTTAAAGGTACTAGTGCCTGTGTTCGTGGAAGTTTTTACTGTCTGAATGCCGGTCATATTTCAGCGTATATATCTTCTAGTCGTGTCAATGATGGAGTTTGTGACTGTTGTGACGGAAGTGATGAAGTAGGTACCATAACGTGTGCAAACACTTGTGAAGAAATGGGAAGGGCAGCGAGAGAAGAAGCCGAGCGACAAGCCAAGTTGGCAAAAGAAGGATTTCAAAAGCGTTTGGAAATGGTATCCAAAGGCAAATCCTATAGGAAAGAGAAAGAAGAAGAAAGAACGAGACTTGATGCTGATCGTCAAATTGCCGAGTCCATGAAAAATGAAAAGTTGCAACTGAAAGAACAGGTTGAACAACCTGAAAAGGATGCCCTTGAAAAATATCGTTTAATTCAAGAAGAGAAGCAAAAGCAAGAGGATGAACAAGAAAAGGCTAAATCTGAAAATGAAGCAGAGGCATTGTTTAACTTGCTGGATTCTAATGGGGACGACAAAATCACGCTTGATGAAATCAAGGTCCGTCAAACCTTTGATAAGAATAAGGATGGCGTTGTGGATGAATCCGAAGCCATGTTTTTCCTCAACATGAATGAAGAAATGGGCAGAGACGAGTTTTTGAAATCCGGTTGGCTCTTAGTAAAACCATTTTTCATGATGGAACAAGGAATGTTCAAGCCACCAGAATCAGGCGGTGGTCAGGCTGCTAGCGATGACTATGAAGATGACCTTGGAAAGCTGGATGATATTCAAAACGAGCAACAGGATTCTGCCAAACCAGACGTTCCTGGGGTTGAGCCAACTGAACTTGAAGAGGAGGAGGAAGAAGAAGGTGAAGAGCAACACGATGATGATGTTGAAACTGATCCCGAGCCTATAGTTGATGCTGATCCCAAATACGACGAAGAGACTCAAGCTTTGATTAACCGTAAGATGATTGTAAACTGAACTTTGTGGAGTGTCTTTTGAGCAGTATTTAAAAATTGAAGCATTGTTTTTATATAGAAGCAAATAAAGCCCGTGAGGAGTACAACGAAGCTGATAGAAACTTGAGGGAGTCCGTGAGGAGGCTCGAAGAGGTCAATGAATTGCTCAACTCGGATTTTGGAGACGACGATAGGTTTGCACCAATGCATGGAGAGTGCTTCGACTATGAAGATAAGGAATATATTTACACACTTTGTCCATTTAAATCGGTAAGTTACTACTAATTAATAAATGATACATAATTCCCCGTGTTAAATTGTAACTTTGTTATATGTATAAATCTATGTAGGCTACTCAAAAGATACGATCAGGAGGTGATGTTAATCTAGGAAAATGGAACGCATGGAGTGGCCCTGAAACTGATAAGTATTCTAGTATGCTTTATGATCGTGGTCAAAGCTGTTGGAATGGTCCACAGCGCTCTGCGAAGGTTCGTATGTATTTTAATGTTATAGTTAATGGTATTTTGCATCATGCCCTTTGTTAATTGAGCCCATCATGTATGTACTATTTCAGGTTGCTCTTCGTTGCGGTCTAGATAATCGTCTTATCAGTGTGTCAGAACCTTCTAGGTGTGAATATCAGTTTGAGTTTGAAACACCAGCTAGTTGTCAGAAACCCGAAGCAAGTAATTCCCACGATGAGCTCTAATAGTTTTACCAAGAGTGGTATTTGTATACTTACACTTACACAATGTTCAAAAAACCACTAAACTACCAGAGCACAGCTACAATTATGCAGTGTGCGACACTAGCAGCAGATTGAGAATATTCCAGTAAAGTGTATTTTGTTTTGACTTCATCAACTAAGAAACTGTAAGCAGTTATTTAAATTATATTACTATTTTTTGTTGATGCTGTGATGTGATATTTCATTTTGTTTCTGTACTGTATAATAATGTGTAAGTTTGAAATAAAAACTGAACTGAACAAGATCGGGAATCAGTATTCGTAAAGTTGTTTAATTGCAAATAATTGCATTTTTATTAACTTATTCATATTCACTTTTTATTCTTATAATATTTTTCAAAAGGGCTCAAATTAGGTGTCAAATTCAGCATTAGAGTGGTTGCAAATGCAATTCTCTTATATTCAGTCTTTGTTCCGAATCCACTCAAAATTGCCCGGAACGTTTCAGGTAGTATCTGTGTTGGTTGTTTCCTGAAAAATTAAAACAAACACATTTAAACACTTGTCATAAACATGGCTTAAAGAGTGCTAAAGACTTTAGCCTAAAAAATTACCATCTTTTCTCCAAAGGTCGAAAGTACAACGTATTGAAGCTCAAAACAAAATTATCCCAAAAGTTATATTTGTAATCAAAAAGCTCATGGCACAATGCCATTGCGTAATTGGTGACGACGTAAGCGGTTTCAATCACAGGATCATGATTCAAATTCATCACAAATACTGGATGCGTCGTTTCCTGAATCGAGTTGTAATGACTTTCCGAATACGCAGCAGCGATTATCTGTTCAAAATTAATTTAAAGAAGGACTCAATCAAACCTCAAATTTCAGAATACTTACCATTAAAATAAATAGGATAGTTTTCTAGCGCTTACAGAATTGTATCGGTCTTCTGTTTTGAACACAGCCTTGAGGCATTGCTCTAATAGATGCGTGACAACTTTGTAACTTTTCCATTTTTTTGATGCCTTCACCTTGGCTTCCTTTGCCTCTTCTTTCCAAATTTCATTCAAGTGAAAGACCGTGAATTCTCGTATGATTCGCAAATATTTTGTATTCACAATATTATCAGGGACCGTATGAAGCATAATGTCAAAGGCAGTATCAAGTGGGATCACTTTCCAGAGGTCTTCCTTTGCATCTGGCCACAAAGTTTGCTCATCGCTATCAAAATCGTGATCTAGTCGTAATTTGAGGAGGTCCAGAATCAGTTTAGATTGATCTTCTGTGAATTTTGTTGTATTCAAAGGCGATTTTTTTCGACATTCTAAGACGGCTTCTCCGGTTCCCTCATCCCCAAGACTTCTACCCATAATGGCTAATTTAAAAAACAAGACCATTAGCGAATATTCGTTATTTTATGAACGCTAATTTAAAAACGTAAAATTACCCTTACCAGAAGGAGGTTGCAGTGGTTCAATATTTTCACTCCCAAATTCCTTGCAAGTTAGCAACTTAAAGTTTGCAACAATAGCTTCATCATGTTCTCCTGGACAATCTGAGGCAACAGCAACTGTTTCAAAGTCGGAAACTCTATATTGGTCTAGATCTGGTGAATAGCATATTGGAATTGACTCAAAATTTTGGTTCTTCATGTGCGGCCGAACGCATATGATTTTCCCTTCTGCACTAATCAATGACCATGGTTTTGGCCCGACTACCATTATAGAACCAATATCCAATATGGGCTCATGGAGTTGCCTGATCCCAAAATCTCCTTCATCAGAGAACACCAAACCGATTGAAGCAAAGTTGCCTTTGGAGTATATTGTAATACTGCTCTCAGAGAACTTAGTGCCACTCACTGGTTGCATAGATCCAATTGCTGCTACCTAAACAGATTGAGCACAACCAAACCCATTATATTATCATGATTTTACCCAAGATAATGAGTCGGAAGACTACAAATTTCAATCAAAGCTTACATCTGGAGGCTTGATACAGTTATCGTTGCCGGACACCAGGTGAACATCGTCATTTGTCGGTGCTCTGAATTCAGAGTCTCCATAAATCAACCACCTAATTAATGCATAGAGGTTAACCAAAGTTAGTTAATTAAACCCCAAATATGGCCTTGAATGATTTGAATCTAAATTAATTTGTTTCTGCTCTTACACTCCTCGTACGCAAAGTAAGGATGGTGATGCTACATTTGAGATTCGAAAAAGTCTCGGTAGGTTTGACCAGTTTTCCGCCGTTTCCTTGTAGGAAACTTTGGCACCTTCTTGGTCAGGCGACTCGTAAAATATGGCTGATGTCTTGGAAGGTAACTTTGTTACAGGTATCGAATGTACTGTGAAAATGCCTATTGAGGTGAAAACTATGAATAATATGTTTAAAATCATCTTTCTCTGGTTGCTTGTGATTAATTCGTGTACATTCAACGGTAGTACTGAAGCAGAATTTAGAAGATTTTGTCAGAGTAAATCATTAGAGGCAGTTTTTGATCAATTTTGAGTTCAATCGGTATTGGCAGAGCTCCAAATTGATTCTTGGATAGCATAATGAAATTGGCTTTTTTCCATTGTTTCTTTTCTTGGAAAACGCTTTTCATAGCAGTACGCAACAACATTTGTGCATGAATGTATGAATATTATCAAATCAAGAAAACTTATTATGTAAGTAGTTTTCTAGAGTTTTACCTTAAGCTAATGGAATTGCATGGTAGTTTTTATATCCATAGAATGTATGAAAGCAATATCGATATTATTGTGGCAATATACAGTTATAGATTAAGAAAAGTCTTGCAAATGCTGCATTGAAAATAATGTCTTGTTATAACCGTTTTCGAACTCCACAAATGATAACCATTTACGATGTATCAAAATGCCCCAATTATCGTTTCTTATTTTTATGATATAAGTTACTGACCAGAGTTGATTACTTTGATGATTTAATTACATTTTATGAAAATCACGACTAAATATTAAACTAGAGTTCTCAATTCCTGACGTTTGTTTCTTGAAGTACAAATATACTACCTAACGGCAAAATCATTAGATAATGAGTTTCACAAGGATGATATTATGAATATACAAAGATTTTATCCGAAAATACGTGTATTGTGGTGTTGGTAGTAGCAGTAGCCCATGAGTCAAGTATCGTAAAATGATTAAATGAAACATGATGAAACAAACAAAGCTCCGATAGGTGTAATAAATGTAGATTTTATTGATTTTTTATCACTGGTTACTGATTTTACTCAAGGTACGGTTGTTTGACAATTAATTAGGATTAAACTTCTGGAAGATATTACGGATCCAATTTCACTCTTACAAATGCTTAAACGTTTTGGCTCCAGATGTGACTTTTGAGCATGACAATTTTTAACGTCCCCAACCGTGATGTGGGTAGTATGGTCCCCATCCAGCGTGTGGATAATATCCTGGATACTGCGCTTGAGCTGCTCCATAACCAGCACCAGCCTGTGCTGCGGTATTCTTAAAGTTGCTGGAACTGCCTTGTTTGGATCCGTAGTTGAAGCCAATGTTCTTATCATTGTGGGTTTCTTGACTGCCTTCCTGCTGTCCGAACTGACCTCCAGTAAAACCACCAACGGCTGAAGCAGACGGTCCTCCTGGTAGCGGAAGCGGAACTGAGGTGGATTCTATAAAAAAATAATTTAAAAAATGTGTGGTTAGACAAATGAAGCTGTTGTGGTCAATGTTTCACTCTGTACTATTAAGAAGTAAATGTATACCTGATAGCACAGCAAGTGCAAGAACGACGAAAAGTGGGGCAATGAAAGACATCTTCGGTATTATCCTTAAAGGTTTTTGGAACCTTAGATTGAGAATGTTTATAATATTATGTTGGTTTTGCTTGTAAGACAATCTGGAAGTGAATGATGCAGTTCATGGTTTTCAAGACACTATTTATACTGGAACCGCATCCATATCGTATGCCTTTAAAGTACCTAAATCGTGTTATCAACAATGTTTTGTAACTTTTTTACCGTTAAAAGATTTGCTTGTTCCTTATATGTGTATACAGAAACATTTTGGGTACCTACAACCAATACCAAGTCCTTACATAGTCATTCACTTTCCCTTTCGGGTTTTCATAAGCATTTCCAGAGCTCCCTTTTGCCTCTTATGTTTCATATATAGCGTACCGTAGCCGAGGTCCATATAGGTTGTGTGTAAATACAATGGATATACTGTACTGTGTGGTGACAAACATTTTTAAATGCATCCTATTGTGATTGTGAGCAAACTACAACAAGTACAACATCAAATGCTCAATAACATGAGCATAATAATAAATTGGCGTTGGTAAACTAATACATCTAGTGAAAAAACCATTATACACAGTTACAAAAGAATTATTATCTGGAGATGGCATATGAAATCATTTCCGTTTCGGCTGCCCATTTTTTAACTGTTTATCTCACATCTATACTATTGGGTCTGTATACAAATTATGTTCCGTATTCTGGAAGAGGGCATTGCTCCTTTGTACAGACCTTTTTTCCCACTTTCTCTCGAATGACCTTCACTGTTGAGATGTGATGACAGTTCCTGTCCGTTTCAGAAGTGAATAATATATCGGTTAGTAAGGCATTGCTTGTGTCCTGAATGTCAAGTGTGTATATGTATCTGCAATGATATGATAAGGTACATTCTTAAGGTGCATATTTTTTACTTCTCCACGATGTATTATTTTCTCTTAACGTATGCATTATATACCGCCTGCTGCAGTTATGTGCAGTAATCTTATTGCTTTATGTGCTAATAAAAATTTAGTTTAATTTTTATTGGCATCCTGGTATTATTACGTACTAGTATATACAGTTGGGTCTTTATCACAACACAGATGGAACTAATTAGGTTTTCCAAGTCTGGTAACATGATATAATGATCTTTGAAAGTATCTGGCACTGCTAGTAGGCAGAAAATAATATTTATTTGGAATAGCGATCATGTGTATGAGAAACTAAAATTGTTCCTAAAGCCTAGCTGTAATGTAAAACACTTCATTATACAATTTTTAATCAGTTGTTAGACCAAATCCTCATTGATAACCAGCCCGAGTGTTATTTAGGATTAATACATTATACAATGAGCTCATTGCTAGATGGATAGTGAATAGAAACTGTAAAATAACTGGACAGCATCATCAGAATTACGTATTTGCGTTAATAAAATGGTAAGCCATAAAGTATGCGAGTTCACGTTTCGTATTGTGACTAGGTAGTTTCAGAGTACTTATGCTTATTATGCTGCAGCAAATGAAATGCAATACGCTGTTGATAATCTGATAATGTTTTTGGATTTCAATGAATTACACCAGTATGCTGTTTTATGTTTCAAAGGAAGCTTGCAAATTGATCAGTAAACAAATTATTTCTTTTAGGATGTGTTTTCGTTGAATTCATTTAATTTTATATAATACAATGTTTTCCCATCATAGTGAACAAATTCTTTAGATTATAATTAATCGCTTAACCAGTCCAACCAGGATTTGGGCGTGGGGGAGTCCAGCCTGGAGTTGGTGGTGGTCCCCATCCAGTTTGTGGTGGGTAATACCCGGGATAGTGCGCTTGAGCTGCTCCATACCCAGCGCCAGCTTGTGCTGCGGTATTCTTAAAGTTGCTAGAACTGCCCTGCTTTTTTCCATAGTTGAATCCAATGTCTTTATCATTGTGGGTTTCTTGACTTCCTTGCTGTTGACCGAACTGACCTCCAGCGAAACCCCCTTGAGCACCTGCGCTGTGTCCTGGATAATACCCCCCGAATGCAGCAGTAAAATCTAATGTAAAAGAGAATTACAAGAAAATATGCATCACTGATTAATCCATTTAACAATATTTTAATGACCATCATGAATTTCCGTAATAATTAAGAGTTTTTACCTGCAAGCACCACAAGTGCGAGAGCAGCGAAAATAGGGGCAATGTTAGACATCTTTGTGAAGACTTGAAGGTTTTTGGAAGTTTGTAGGCTGTAGAAAGATCTTTCTGAGAATGATACTCTTCTTCGATTTCAAGGGACTTTTTATACTGGAACCGTTTCAAACATGTTCCTTGTTTACTACACAATCCTTAGTACCTTAAACTAAAGGTCCATCTGTGAACATGTTTATGTTTCCAAATAATAGAAAATGAATCTACATTTTAAGTTGAAAAGTGAAAGTTTAGAGTAGGGTACCTACCTAATCATCCGCCTGCTTTGCTTTCAATAGGCACAAATTCTCAAAATGACTGGATAGCAACTGCTTCATTGTAAAAAAATATATACCTTCTTTTATGAGTAGGTGATATGCTTATACTAAACCTGGACCACAATTTCTATATGGATAAATGAGGGCGTATATTATGGAGTATTGAATTGTAATATGGTCCTTGTCGCTTTGAAGAAATCGAACCTTTAAGGAAATGCTATGCAAGGTAGTGCTACCTGCAATCAATCTCATGTTTTTATTCTATTTGCATTGAATTCAGTTTGTCTATATTTACAACGGATGTTTTTTGTCACTTTGTCACATTTTATAAAATAATTTATAATGATTTTCATGCGTATGCTTAGTAGTGCATTTTACAGGATTGCTAAATATTTTAATGTAGCCAAAATTTGAGAAAATACGAGATCATTAAATAAGCAAACGGAAATTTCTCGCCCGTTTGCAGTTGTGGTTTTCATGGGCGAAAGTAATGCATACATTATATATGTTGTATGTGTGTGTACTACATCATGTGAACCTCAATTATTGAGAATTCATACCTGGGTTTTCACTTTGTTAAGTTCCAAGAGGTAAAGAAAACAGGTATTTACTGTCAGTAAATATGCACAATATAATTGACTCGTAATTTTTTATTAAATGCTTTTGTCTCGAATGACATCATTACAGATATTATTTCTTCAAATGAATACATCAATTAAACTTTACATAATCTGTACTTCAAAAAATTATGCAGCAGCTCAACCATGAAAAACTGGTATTAAAAAATGCACTCAAGACGTATTGAAAAACTATTAACACAACATTTTACATGATTGAAGATGGTTCAAAATCAATAATACATAGGTCTTGATCGTTTGTCTGTATCATCAACAAGTGGAGTGAGTCCTAAGTTTTGGATTCCCAATTTTAAAAAGACATTTTTGTGGTTTATACTTTATGCAAGCTGACGATCGTCTCGGTAGCACACAAATTGCCAGAATGTTTACAAGAATATGTACTGCGTAAAGTTTAACTATGAATGAGGATATCTAGCGCAAAATATTTTTTTTAAATAGCTCTATTTCCAATCTACGAATGCTGCAATCGGGAAGTATAGATGATAGTATGGGAATATTCGTAGGGTGGTTGATGGAATAAATGATAAAACGATAGTTTTGATATATACATATATAAAAGGTCGGTTTATTTATTGTAATCAGGTTGTGGTTACTGATTTTACTCAAGGTACGATTGTTTACTGATTTATCAGGAAAAGATTTTGTGAAATCTTGAATATAGTACGGATAAAATTGCAATATGGCAAATGATTAAAACAATTTTGGCAATTTTTTAACGTCCCCAACCGTGATGTGGGTAGTATGGGGCCCATCCAGGGTGAGGTGGATAATACCCGGGATACTGCGCTTGTGCTGCTCCATAACCAGCACCAGCCTGTGCTGCGGTATTCTTAAAGTTGCTGGAACTGCCTTGTTTGGATCCGTAGTTGAAGCCAATGTTCTTATCGTTGTGGGTTTCTTGGCTTCCTTCCTGCTGCCCGAACTGACCTCCAACAGCACCCCCGACGGCGGAAGCAGACGGTCCTGGTACAACGGGAAGTAGTGGCACTGATGTAGATTCTGCAAAAAATAGTACAAAAAATATACGCTTGAGAAAAATGCCTGACAATGTCAAATTGTTTACTCTGATACGCAACTAGATGAAATATCAATAGAGTATGTTATATGAAGTAAATGTAAATGTATACCTGATAACACAGCAAGTGCAAGAATGGCGAAAAGTGGGGCAACGTAAGACATCTTCAGAATTCTTGCAGGTTTTGGAAACCTTGGATAATGCAAATTTTATACAAATGTCTGTGTTTTACTTGTGGACGAACTTGAAGCGAATGATGTGGTTAGTGGTTTTCATTTGGCTATTTATACTGGAACCGCGTCGTAAGACACTGTGCTGTTCGACCTTGGAAGATTGGCGGTATTCAAATATATACTGGAATTAAAAAGGTACCTCATTTCTTGTCAATGGTGTTTTGCGATACTTGGAAAACCGTTGGGAGTAGGGTTTGGGAGGTATACTTGGGTACAACCACTTTCACTTTTAGAAGAGTCCAAAAAGCTGTTAGCTACACTTGCTAGTTTTTAAGGAGGTGCTGGTGGGTTTAATGAATGTATGATGTATTGAAATGATTTAATTTTATGTACAGTAACGTCATGAGCTCAAACGTTAACAAGAGCGGAACCTGTATTTGTTGTAGGTGTATGTATTTATGTATGACACATAAATACGTGTTTTTCTAGCATGTATTTATGACAGAGGATATTCCTGATTTAGACAACTGAAGACTTGTCCATAACATTCTGATTCGTTAGTCAGGTTGAAATGGAACTGTTTAAATGTCATACACAATCATGATATGTGCTATCTTTAGATGCATGTGAGTTTATCCTTACTCATATGCTTTCTGGTTTAAAAAGTAGATACAGATTATGTTCCAGAAAGTTTTCTAGTACATGTTTATTGCATGTTTTTTTTTGCAGATGAGGTGCATAATATAATGCAGAATGAATAATTGTTTACAAAAATCAAGTTGCGAACGCCATTGGGAAAAGCTTTATAGTTCATTACAGCCATTCATAAAATGTCCAGCAGATAATTATTATTGAACTTATTTTTGGGGCAACCCGAGATTAAGTACCTAAGCCATCAATCATCATATTAATTAACTTTCACTCACACATCAGAATCAGCTTTATAGCTACCAGAATTTTATGCTAATTTAACAAGCGAAAAAATGCTCGAAAATGACAGAAGTGTCTGAATCTGGTGAGGTGGAATACGTAACTTTGAATGTGATCGCTGTAGAACAATTCCTCTTCTTAGGGTTTTGTGCTGATTCGCCTAGTTATGATTTCGGTAAATTTGATCTATTACGAGTTAATAAAAAATTGGGACTTATAAAAAACGGAGATTGTTATGAATTCTGAAACGTTTTGCAATTATTGTTCGTCAGTTAATGTTCAATATTCATGCAACAAAATGATGTATCTAATGTAATGTAGTTTATTTAGCAAATTACGTATGATTGCGTTTTATAAAATAAAAAGTATGAATATGAAGAAAATTGTTACTTTGCATTAGATTTTCATAGGATTTTATTTAACATTATTAGCGAATATTTCGGGAAGTTTTCCATAATTAAATACAGATTCAATTTTCGTTATTGACTAATGTACGTCGAATTAAAGACTACTGAAAGGTTTACAGCAGGATAAATAAATAGTTAGTTAGAGCCTCATTAATTACTGCTTCCCCGTCCGTTTTCTAGCCAGACCAACCGGGAGTTGGGTGAGGTTGATTCCATCCAGGAGTTGGAGGTGGTGATCCCCATCCAGGAGTTGGAGGTGGTGACCCCCATCCGGGATTTGGTGGTGGTGGACCCCAGCCAGTTTGTGGTGGGTAATACCCGGGATATTGTGATTGAGCTGCTCCATACCCAGCGCCAGCCTGTGCTGCGGTATTCTTAAAGTTGCTGGAACTGCCTTGCTTTTTTCCATAGTTGAATCCAATGTTCTTATCATTGTGGGTTTCTTGGCTGCCTTCCTGTTGTCCAAACTGACCTCCAGCAAATCCCCCTTGAGCGCCTGCGTATCCTGGAGAATATCCTCCGAATGCAGTAGCGATATCTAGATTTCATGAAATACAGAACAAGATGTAGTTAAAATTTGTTAAAATGTGAAGATAAAAATTGAAAAATGTTGGTATCGCATACCTATCAACATCGCTGCAAGAACGACGATTACAATTGGGGCTAACTTAGCCATTTTTGTCGTTGTAATTTTTGAGTTGTTACTGAGAGCTGGGCTTGTGAACTGATGCTGTTACTGCGTTTTTTTCGACTATTTATACTTGAGATGGTATGCATTTTTACCCGAAGATTGATAAGTACCCTTTGTGAAGTACCCGGTGCATGTAATAATGTAGCATTATTGCATGAAATGGAATTATCCTTAAAAAAGAATTGAATTGCTACTACTGTCATATTGGTAACACATCATCAAGCCTACGAACATGGATGCAGATACAGGTGAGAAAAAATGTATTATAAAGAAGCCTAGAAAGTACCTAAAAAGTTCTTTTAGAATCTATCTTTCCAAGTGATCATGCTAAATTTTAACAAAGAAAACAAAGGATTCTCTATATCACGAAAGTTCATGGGAAAAAACCTCGAGTTGCTGGATATTCAACGTTCTATCTCATTTTATGCTGTGTGCCGATTGACACCACACTTAAAAGATATTGTCTCCATTAATACCTGTGCGGCCCTAATACTTTCACAAATATTATATTACGTGATTGAATGAAAAATGATGAATTTAAGTGCATCATTTTTATGGCACTAGAGTACTGGATAAAATAGCAAGGAAGCATGATTCTGATGCATTGGGGGTTGCATTCGTTGAATGTTGTGTTGTTTAGAAGAGGTTGCATTGTATTTCAAGCTGAGGTTATTGATCTAAGGAAATACTTGATCTAAAAAGCCTTGACCGTTTTGGGTTCTAATCCCTATCCCTTGGATGAATGTGGGTCATCAGGTTATTGAGCTCTTGAGTCTCACGAGCTGTAAGTTCCACAACTTGACAACTACCGTCTTTCAATATTGATGCAAATACTATAGCTGCGCTTTATACTTTAATAAAAACCGTACCTAAAGTAAGAATATCAAAAACAGTACTTTCCAAGTCCATATAGAATCCTATCTTCATTGTGTTATGCAATGAGCAATGATCCTAGACAATTTTAATTTCAGCTATTGTTTTCATACGCATGCAGTTTGAAACTTTTCAAAATATAAAGTGAATATTTATGTACTGAAACTTAATTCAGGGTATGTTAATATTGCTGGGCTCCAAGTTTTTGTCCTATGCTTATATGCATTATTATCAATGTAATGCCAGAAATGCGTGCTGCGCTAACTTAAAATATTGATAATTATTGTAAAAATCCACTTTGCTACATTATTTATTGCATATAATAGCATATTGCTTAGCGGCCCAAAAAAGGCAAGGTGAAAAATAAACTCTTAGATGAAAAACATTTTTACTATCGGCCCTTGGAAGTATTAACTCATCGTCAGTAAAGCAATGACAATAACTACTTACACGACTCTTCTTGGTTTACAATAAGCAAATCATAAGAATTTGATGGTAATCGTTTCGAGATGAAGAAACTTGTCGTTAACATATCGAGGTGAATGATTGGAATCATACAGTGAAACCAATGTTTTCGTTTACGTTTTTAAGATTGTATAATATGTGTTGTATGATAAAAGCAGATTTAATTACACGTAAAATTCATTGCATAAACTTTTTTTATTTAAATTCAAACAGTGGATTTTCACAATTATACATGCCGGAATCGATTGTGCTGCATAAATATAACTGCAAGTAATTTAAATTAGTAAGGACGGTAAGGAACTCCAACTCCGCCTGGTAGTCCGACTCCAGGAATTCCTGCACCTGCAACAGCTCCGACGCCTGGGATTCCTGCACCTGCAACAGCTCCGGGATATTGTCCAACAGTTGGGTATCCTGGATATTGTGGATATTGTGGGTAGTATGAGGGGTATGCAGGGTATCCATAACCGTAGGGTTGTTGAACTTGAGCAGCGCCATACCCGGCACCAGCCTGTGCTGCGGTATTCTTAAAGTTGCTGGAACTGCCTTGTTTGGACCCGTAGTTGAAGCCAATGTTCTTATCGTTATGTGTCTCTTGTGACCCCTCTTGTTGACCGAACTGGCCTCCAACAGCACCACTAACGGCAGAAGCGGATGGTCCTCCAAGAACGGGCAAAGCTCGGCCTTTCTTGTCTGCTAGGGAAAATTCAATTTTACAGAAACAAATAATTAGTTTTAGTTTGGCAGTATTTTCAGGGTTACTCTTCAAGACATGTACTATCTCTTAATAAGTAAGGTTGTAAGATGCTTACCATCTTCTTCAGTTGGTGCAGACAAAACGGCAGGAACGATTAGGAGAATCGCCAATGCAAAGAAACGAGCCATGGTGAAGCTGTAGTTTGTATGTTTTTGGGTATTCACTTCTTCTGGAAAATTGAAACTTGTTGTTCTCACAAGAAGGAATCAGGAACTGATGATTTTTAATGAGCTTGTATCGCCTATTTATAGTAAGTTTTAAGCATAAGATCAACATATACGGATTCATCTGTTGTGGAAAGTTCCATTAGCATTTATTACTCTGTGACTTGTTGGGTCTTTTTATTTTTCAAAAAAACCTTATTCATAAACAACAAACGGCCATTATTCTCCAGGAATTCAACCGAACCCTTATGGGGTGGGGTTTTTATTTACTTTTTACAGGCCTGACCTTCTTCGTAAAAAACGTTATTGACAAACAAATCCACGGCTGGTTTTTTAACAACAAAGATGTTTTTAAAGAACATCCTTCCAGCAAGCAAGCTACTAAAGATAGGGCATAGCAAAAGGACAACGGAAAAATTATTGTTATATTTGGGATTTTGGTTAGGTCAAGGTCTAACGTTTTATCAGTCATCGAATCACTATTCTTCACATCAGGTACATGTGGGAATCTATAACGACTCATTTTACAATGGAAATGCATTTCAAAACTTTGATAATCATCGTGAATACAACTTGAAATGTATTGTTCCACATACATTGTATAATGGCTGTGTATTGCTAGTGATATGAGTTCATTCACATGACTTCAGGAATCCTTGAACTTTCCATTTCTTTTACATATTACTAACGGTTCCAATTCTTAGGTATCAGTACATCATTCGGGGTACTAGGGTAGGAGGACTAGTTTTATTGGTATGTTCAATGTTAGACCTATTCAAATATACATTTTATGATAAAAACTCGCCGTCCTAGATTAAATTTTTTAAAGGACGTAAACCAGTAAGATTATGCATGATATCCTCACAAATAAAAGCATATTATACGCAACTGCAGTAAGAGATTGTAATTGGAAACCTCAAATACGTCATTGCGAAGCAGCACAGCATTTGACTTTTTTATTTATCTTAACGCAGACTCAAAAAATGGCTTTATGAACACAGAACACATGAAATGTCCTGCTAACCGGTATATTATTCACTTCTGAAACTGAAAGGAACTTCACAATCCATCTCAGCAGTGAAGGTCACTTGAGAAAAAATGCCTGTATGTAATGCTCAAATGCTGCAAAGGAGCAACGCTCCGATCCTGATCTGTAGTCATTTTGGCATTAAACAAGTGAAATATTCCGTTAAAATATTAAAAAGCTAATCCGGAATTGAGTATCTAGGAAGTATACTTACGCTGACATACGTCAAAACTCACTTTTCATACACCATAGTATCCATTGTCAAGTTTTTAACGCTGGATAGTAAATAAAAGATAAACATTTTTACGGCTTACTGACAATAAGTTACATTCAAAAAGGTTCAGCACTACATCCCTTGTTTACAATCGCATCCTCGAATAGGGTAGGTTGTTAAGGCTAGGGGTGTTTACGAAAAGAAAAAAACAACCAGCAATCTCTGGAAATGTGAATGGTGGTCCTATTGAGACCCAAAAAGTGAAAGTGAACGACTATGTAAAGACTTGGTTTAGGTTGTAGGTACCCAAAAAAAACTAATTTGCCAAGTATAAGATTCAAGCAAACCTATTAGCGATAAAAATATTAAAACTCAATGAGATACTTTTAAGGCATACGAAATGGATGCGGTTCCAGTATAAATAGTTCCTTGAAAACCATGAACTGCATCATTCACTTCCAGATTGGCTTACAAGCAAAACCAACATAATATTATAAACATTTCTCAATCTAAGGTTCCAAAAAACTTTAAGGATGCCGAAGATGTCTTTCATTGCCCCACTTTTCGTCGTTCTTGCACTTGCTGTGCTATCAGGTATACATTTACTTCTTAATAGGACAGAGTGAAACATTGGCCATAACAGATTTATTTGTCTAACCACACATTTTTTGATTATTTTTTTATTGTAGAATCCACCTCAGTTCCACTTCCGCTACCAGGAGGACCGTCTGCTTCAGCTGTTGGTGGTTTTACTGGAGGCCAGTTCGGACAGCAGGAAGGCAGTCAAGAAACCCACAATGATAAGAACATTGGCTTAACTACGGATCCAAACAAGGCAGTTCCAGCAATTTTAAGAATACCGCAGCACAGGCTGGTGCTGGGTATGGAGCAGCTCAAGCGCAGTATCCCGGCTATTATCCACACGCTGGATGGGGACCATACTACCCACATCACGGTTGGGGACGTTAAAATGATTTTCTAGCCCAAGAACATATTACGAATATAAGTGAATTAGAAATATATTTTGCAATTTTTGTATTTCGTGAAGCAAATTTTTTAACTCGTATATTTGTCGTAACATCTTGACCTAAATCAATCATCAAACACTTGTACCTTGAATAAAATTAGCAACCAGTCATTTAAAAGGTTAAAAAAATATTAGTTATTCCCACTTGTTTATCAGCAATGGCATTGTTTTGTCGTGTTTCATAATATCTTGAAATATATTCAGCTATGAATTTAAAAAAAAATAGATTTTCACGTATTCAGTTCAATCCAAAAAATGAGAATATATGAAGCAAACATGTATGATGCCGTGTAAAAGTCATTCATACAACACTAGTTTTTAAACGACTTGACTGACATTCCGCATTAAAACGGTGAGCTAGGTTTCATAGAGCATGTACTTTTTTGCAGTCATCGATGTCACAGCACACCTCAAAACCAAACAGTAGAGAGTTACCAACCAACCATTTGTCATTTCAATGTATGCTGATTTCATCATCATAACAAGTAGTATGTATAAACTTACCTTTGTCAGAATATGCATGTCCTTTTTATAAAATACCACTTCCATGTGTTCAAAAGTCGACCATTGGGGACAGTTAACAGTGCTCAAAGTTCCGAAGCTCAGCTAGTCTGGCCCTTCAACCAAGGTTGAATTTACATGTATTTCCATATACCTTAGGGAAAAATATGTCGCTCACACAAGGGCAGGAATAATGCTGCAGACAAGCTTATCAGAAATTTTTGCTCTTCCATATAATGTGCCAAGTATGCTAATGAATGATTTACTCAAAAAAAGCAGGCACACTTTGAACTATCATGAAGAGTCTACGTGAATCCCAAAGTTGGACATTAGTCTGTTTTTTGCCCTCTTCCAGACTGCCACGATTTTTAATTTCAGCAACAATTGACCATAGTATATTTCACATACTTAAATACAAAAGATATAAAATAGTAACATTAGTAGGGATTCTTAAATTTTATAAACTTCAGCATGATTTTGACTAGTAAATCAACCTTATCATATTTGCTCCAAAGAGCTACACTGTCAGTGTTTTTCTTAGGTAATTTATCACCAGACATATTTTATTGATTTTGAACTAATGTTAAATGAGTATTATGTGCATTGGTCTCAATTACACGTTACAATTTGTGAATGTTTCAAACTTGTTTTTAGCCGCGGTACATGCAGGACCTGGATGGGGTTCGCAGAAATCTAGTCCGGGTCAACTCGGACTGGGTTCATCCAACTTGCCACAATCCCCTGGTTGGGGATCAACATCCGGCAGCAATCCAAAAGTGTCAGGGATTCGTGGCTCTAGTGGCCAACCTTCAGGTGGACAAAGTCTAATCAACCATGGATCGTCTGGAACACATAGCCTAGGCAATCGTCAGTCCTCAAATGAACAACGCTTTGGAGGTCAGGAGTACATCAGTGAAGAGACCTTTGGTAGCCAACGATATTCAGAAGAAGAACGCTTTGAGTCTCATCAATCTTCAAGAGAGCAGAGTTTTGGATCACAGAAAACATCAGGTAGCCAACAGGGCTTTCAATCTCAGCAAGGTGGGGAAAACTTTGGATCTCAGCATGCTTCAGGTGGGCATAATTTTGGCTCACAGCAATCCGTAGGTGGACAACGATTTACATCTCAGAAAAATTCCGGAGGACAAAGTTTTGGTGCCCAACAAAATTCAGGTGGACATAGCATTGGATCTCAAGGTGGTGGGCAAACCCTTGGTCTTCAGCACGTTCCCGATGGACAGACTTTCGGCAATCAACATGCTTTCGGTGAGCACACCCTTGGATCTCCGCAAAACTCTGGTGGAGGACAGAGTTTTGAATCTGCTAGGGATTCCCAAAAATTAGGCGGGTGGAGTGCCAATGCTAATCCGCAGTCTTCAGGCGAGTCGTATTTCTTTTAAAATGGTTAATAGTTAAGCCCATTCCTTGATGCATAACGAATTTTGTATTTTCTTCCACAGGTAATTCGAAACAGACGGGAAACTGGAACTCAAGTAATCAACAGTCTGGATTAGGACAGTCCGCAGGCAATAACCAATGGAACACAGGTAACCAGCACTCTTCCAATGGGTTCAATTCTGGAAGCAATCAGCATCAATCCGGCAATTCAAAACAGCCCAACAACGGATGGAGCTCTGGTGGACAGCAGCAGCAAATTGCAGGAGGTGGTGGATTTGGCAGCTCTCAACAATCCAAGGGTTGGGGTGCGGGTTCTGGCAAACCACCGTCAGGATGTTGCTGAGAAAGCCTTAACAAATCTTAAAAGAGACCCACCGTATTCATATTTTATTGACGTTGTCTCATGTAGACCCTAAGATTTTTAATAATTTCATTGTACAATATCATATCTTCCTTACAGTGAGTCAAAAACATTTAAAAAATTAAGATTCAAAGTGATGTTCAACACATACTTCTTATTTACAGTTTCCAAACATTTTTAAGTATGTGTCTGTTTTGAACCAGTCTTACATGACAGAATGAAGCTGGGTGGACCGTACAAGTGATTTTGTACGTCTTTCGCTTGAATAAATACGACGTTTTTGAATGAGCTTTTAAATGTTTTACTTGGTTTTGAGTATTATTTTAATTCATCATGCAAATTATTCGAAGGTATGAATTAAGGAGCACCAAATGCACAAGTTCTGAGACCTAAATTTAGGATGCATGCAGCGGTTTATTCCGCTTCATATGTATATGAAGATGTGATGCTGCTGTTGGAAATAATCGAGCCAGCAAACTCAACTCATGTAGAAATGAAGTTTCATTGTAAGCCATTTTCTGGACTGATCGGATAAAACGACTGTCTTTGTAAAGATTTTTCCACCAATAGCAACTATGTAAAAAAATTATATTCAATACATTGTCAAAAATGGCTTAGCATTTTAAGAATGATACTGACAGTTAAGTCGCAGTCGTACGCAGACAAAACGCACAGCCAATGAATCAGAAGCAAATCGGCGTACAAGCACATAACATCAATGACATCAATGATCCAAAAAATATCTTTGTCTATTTTCAATATTAGATTAACATATTAGTTCATTTTTCAGTTTTAGATGTCTACCAAACAATTTGTGTGACAGGTGTCTTTTGTCGATACCTGAATAAGCGTAAAAATGTCTTTGATTTGCTAATGAGTTCAACCATTAGAACCCCAACAACCAAGCCAAATGCAGCTTCCAACCACGTTAAGATAATGCTGAAAGCTTTGTACGAGAGTACAATGGACTTTGAAAAGTCTTGTGCCGAAGATGATGATATAAAGTTATACCAGTCCTCCTGTTTCACTTTTGTTTTAACACTAGCATTGTAAACCGTCCGTAGTTGATACTCAACGTTCAATAGGAATACGCGCCCGTCCAAAAGATTGCAATACTTCTCCCACCTATCAGATATCCCAGACTCTTGCAATTTGGATAGTCCGTTGACAAACAAAGGATAAAAATAGTTTTTCTCTACAGCCCACGGCACTCTTGTAAGTGCAAATCCGGCATGAATGTGTACGGTACGGCTCCTTGAAAACGGTTTTTCTTTAACAACTATGAAAGATATCTCTCATACCATAAGGGACCCACTCCCAACTATGTACTTTGGTAGCACGCATCGCACCATGAAAGTAGTTGTAGTTGTTCCATGAATTGATATAGAGGATGGAGGTAACTGACGAAGAAATTCGTTGTATGAGTAATTAAGTTTTTTACTTAGGAGAAAATGAGTACACACGTCCGTTGATGGATACGTTGTAGTCAAATGTCTCCTGTGAAAGTCACAAGTTTCGTTAGGATGAGTAAATTTGTCATGTACGGATAGATCCGTTATGATAAATGCTTCATTTAGATTTGAGTACATGGCAGTCCACAATTTTTTCAAGTCGCCGACGTCCATAATTGCATGAAAGGTTAGCCTAGTAAATAGTCCATAACCTTCATTGTTAAGGGAAAAGCTGGTGCAACTTATGCAGATCATGTGCACACGACGCAAATTTTCGATAGAGAAAATGTAATTCATTGCAAACGTTGCCTGCAGATTTTTTCTATAAAAGTTGACTTTTTGCTGAGCATGAAGAAAGGTTTGTGTGGACACTTGGTCATCAAAAAATAAAAAGTAGTCAGGTCGTTCCCCCGCACCTTCAGATTCTTGCATTTTTAATTTCAAAAATGTGTAATCAATAATATCACTCAAAGTGTCTTGTATGTAGTTGTGGACGAAACATGACTGGAATCTTTTGGGGTGTATGATAGTTGTAATTAGGACCAGACACTGCGAAACTTGAGTTGACGAACTCAAAACTCGCTATTGAAAAAGTCGAAGTGTCTGCCAAAAAATTAATGATTGCTTTTACAGTTACAAAATCTGAACGCCCGCGATAAGTGGTCAGCCATAGCTTAAAGTGGCAGCCCTTCAGACCTCCAAGAAGGAATTTGACATCGTTGCTCAGTGTTGGTAAGATGGATTTACTTGAGACTGCAGCTATGAGGACTACGAATGATAGGGTCGAAAATGCCATTTCAATCTTGTTGTAAACTAGAAGCACGAATGCCTAGTGTTCCCTAATACCTTCTACTAGTACCTAAACTCGTTAGTTTTTCCATTATGATCATGTGCCTCAGGAATGGTCAATGGTCGATATCTACAAAAGTTCTTACTCACGATCAGATTACAGTTCCATTGTTGTGAAATAGAAGGAACAATAATGATATTAGTAAGATGTTAATATGGCACCATATACATATGCTCACAGTTTATAGCACATTATGTAGTTGTACATTTCTACCGAAATTGGTCAATTAACGAAACAACATCCTACTGTAACAAACAATACATACATAAATACATTCAACATTATCAGCCAGGATGTATGTGATATACCCTATTACTTTCACAAAAGAGTGCACGCTTATGTAAATAGTTAGTGTCAATTTTTGAGTTTCATAAACAAACCGTATTGTTCTCATTTTTTATCTGTAACTGTTCCATGCTTCAAAAGCGACATGTACATTGTATAGTCAATTTTGTCCCAATCGTTCTTAATTTTATAATGTTCAAGCTTGGCTAGAATATGTAGCACGTGCTACATGTGTGTTTGTCATAATATATTATATCATTCTTTTAAGTAACTTGTAAGAAGCGTTTCTTGTTCTTCGTCTTCCAGGTGGAAGAGCCTGAAACCTATAATTTGTGTGTATATTATGAATTGTGTGCACGCGACATATGCTGATAACTTTAGAGTGAACCACCGTTTGAGACTGTTGTTACCCTTATTATATGATCCAGTTTAGTTTAGTTTAGGCATGTTACCTGTACATTTCCCCCCCTTTTGATCTGTCATCACCCAGAAAAGGCACTTCCAAATGGCCTATGAAACCGAGTAATATCTTTAATGTAGTTTTGTCTGGAACTGAGACCATTGTAACCAAAATTCCGAATCGATAAATAAAAACTATCATGGACTACTCACGATATGGGCATAATTGTCATAAATAAATGTGTTTTATTTATGACAACTATGTGCAAGACCAAAATTATGGTAACAACCATTTCAGCGAATACTCATCCTTTGCATTGACCGAACTAAGTAGTTTGTATATATTTAAGTACATACGCAAATTTTGCCCTGCCCTTGCTCCCATTATGAAAGCAACTGGGAACATTTATAAAAAGCTAATTGATTTTTTAAAATTTAAAATTCGAATTTTAAAAAATGGAATGCGGTGGCTTGCAGGGAAAATGTGTATAATCATGAGTCTTGATTTGTCTTCCCTAAATTTCACCTTAAATTCCTGGAATGAAAGCATACGTTCATGACGTTAGCTGACAACTGAAAAAATTGATTCCGTGATTATTCCATCATATATGTTAGATTCCATCATAAAAAAATTCCTTCCTGCATCCTACACATAATATGTCAAATGTGATGGAGCGCTTTTCATTCTCATAGCAAACTATAAAGGAAAGGTTACACATTCTCCTGCTAGCAAGTTCACTGTCGAATCTATGAAGATCAATGAGCTTTTCAGCTTTTCAACTAACTTTAGTTATTGACGAGTAACCCACAAAGAGTATTATTCAACCCTTGTTCCAGTTTCTGTCTAATACATGGTCTGTGTATGCAGCGCATACCTACATTCTTTACAATTTACAACACGCAGATGTTACCAATTGACTGGAGGTTTTTACTGACAACGTCCTTCCTTACAACTTACCCAAGATGATAGATATATTTGCTTTTCGTCCCTGCTCATAGCATCTATTGTTTCCACATTTTAGAAATTCACTTGCTTCAGGATATGATGGTCGTATGGTATGAGATGTGTCTATGTGTCACGTGTGGTACAACTGAGTTTAATTTCCCGTGTTGGATTTCTATCATGATGATGTCAGGTCAAAACTGCCAGATGAAGGGGAAGGAAGCAACCACAGAGAAAGTCATATCACATAAAGTTATTTCAAGTACAGACAAAAATATTAGTATGAATGATTGTGTCAAGTTGACTTTCTTTATTTGATTGTATCCAACGGGGGTGATTGAAATTGGCATTTGACGTTCTTACATGCTACCCTTACGCTTCATACATTTACTGGGAAAAGAACTTAACCTAACGCATATAGATAAATACAATACACACAAATATGGTGGATATACTTTTACACACACTCCTTACACCTTATATGAAAGCAAATGTGAAAATACAAGTTTCAGCACAATATTTGGTGAAAGTCTTCTTATTTAAATAATTATTAGATACCTTGTGCTTAATACATATATAGAAATGCATAAGCAATAGATTTTAATTCAAATATTATATATGTATCACTTAATGTAATAGGAAATACATTATTGAACTCGCATACTCGCAATAAATCATTATTATACATGAGTCATCTCATCAATCATATAGCTTACTTATGCATAAACTTAAAATTCAATTTACAATGCTATTGTGTAATGCTTCATATATCACTCACCAGTATCCCACCCACCCAACTATAATCTAATCTCGTCTACGTTTAACTACAATTGCCTTAGCTTTCACTTGTTTCCAATGCGTAATAATATAATGCAAATGAAACTTCTGGAGCAAAAGTTGCATACATTCAACATACATTGATGGGCTTGAATGTTTTTTGTATTTACAGCCCCAATCTATTATAGTCGAATTATGTCTAGTAGATATTCAATTCAGCACTGGTTTTTTCAAGCAAATTTTTTAACTCCAGTCTTGAAAAAATTCAATTTAAATGATAATTTTACTAGCGATTAGCTTATTGTGTAGGTCCAATGCCTTTCACACCTGCTACCCAGTTTTGGTACGTAGGTCTAAAAGCCACATAAAAATCTGATGCCACATTCAACGTTTCAGTTTCAAAGTCCAGATGCTTCTCTGGCCTGCTTTCATCAACATTCATCCATCATGTTAAGAGAATATGGTTTCATCTGATACTTTATATACACCTATATACGAGCTGTCATGTTATAGGCACTGTCTGCTGCAGACAGCTTTCACCTTTTTTTTTTTTAGTTTACTTTCCCATGTTTCATTTGCTGTAAATACGTCAACGTCAAATACTCGCACATGGAATGAATCGCAATCGTGCCTTGTTTGCACGAATATGAAGAACACTGAACTTTTATTAAAATCATCTCGTTTGGATATATACGTAACATATTTACTTTTAATGAATTTGGTGCAAACTTAATAGGATATTGGTGAGCACCATGCTTTTTTTACTAACACAAGCAATTATATATATATATTTTTGTAGCACTTTTTTAAATCACCTTATTCATTATTACTGGTAAACATGCATTAATTAATAATTGTTCGTTACACGCTATATGATAACACGTTTTATCATTTGTGATTGTATTATTGTATTGGAAATTTGATGGTCTCTGCATATTATATTGAGTAAATTCGGGAGTTGGGAAAGACGTCGTGTGTCATGCGTGAGTACGGATTATGGATTTTGTGACAATTTACTTTATATACAGTATAAATTGCCAGTAATAATACTGAAAACAATGTCATCTTAAGGTTGAAGGGTTACGATTTTCATATATAAACGGCATTTCGCATGCAATCCCTTATCCTACTTTATCCGTACCTTTTCTGTCATTAGGTATTTAATTAACTTACCTAAACCAAAACTATAAGTTTTGTTTAAATAATTTTACTTGTAAGTCACCACTTGTGCCATCACCATTATTAGATTAGTATTAAATTTGATTCATTCCTGAAACAAACATACATGTATGTATAAAGTATACATTTAAGTTTTGAGAAATGAGCTAAACACATTAAAATTTGATTAGTTGCTTACTTTATTACTGTTGGAATGTATGCATAAAACTTACTCTATTAGTGATTGAGGCTATAATGCAAAACTTGACTAGTTAGTTTGCTTCATATATATATGTATATCATGTTATTTTAAACCAATATACAATACTTCTATTCACCTGCATGATTTGAGTTTTAATTGTGATTAGCATTATAATAATAAAACGTATAAAATAATAAGTAATACAATACATATTTAGGTAGTCGTAGTGTGCACTGAACCCAGATCAGATATTTAACAAATCTTCAAGTCTACATAATGTCAAATAATTTTTTGAGTTCCACCATCAACTGCCAGTCCGCTTTTTGAAGCTCAGTTCTGAAATACTCCTTGCATGCATCGATAGACTCCCGGCTGATTTTGGATATCATTAAATCTGTTTCTTCGAAGTGTCTTCCTAACATTTTTGGACTTTCTCCAGGAATTGGTTCAACTCTCACACTAACCTCCTGTCCCTTTGTTGCTTTCTCCACCTGCTTTTGGTTGAGCTCTATGCTCGTGACCTTCCCAATTTCTACAAATCCTTTGGCTGGCACACATAGTGGAGTTCCTACGCAAACCGTTCCGGCTTCGATACTCACTCCAACCAAAATAGGATCCCTGGTGTTGAAGACAAACTGGGGCAAAATTTTGAGCTTGCAAGGGAACACTGCAATGTGTTTGTATTCCTCCCGTTTCTTTGCCTTGAGTTCATCTCTGTAAGCCATGAATTGATCAAAAAGATGGTTAATTAGCATGGAATATCTTTACTCCCATGTGGTCCGCCATGTCTTGGGCATCCCTTTCAATTTTGACATCAAAAGCTAAAATTACTGCATATTGACTATCATGTTCCAGCATCACGGACGCCTTCATAACATCCCTTTTGACGACAGGCCCGATTCGAATGCCAGAGTAGGGGATTGAAGATGTGCGCAAAAACTCTAGCAATGCTTCCAGAGATCCTAAGGTGGAGGCTTGCACGAAGACGCCACGTTCTTGAAGGCGGATGGAGCTAAGAGCACTTTTAAGTTCTTGGGCCACTTCAGCTCTGCAAATTTCAACTTCATCTGCTTGATAAGCAACAAGGACGTTGAGTCCTGCAATGGCTTTTTCCAGATCTTTAGCTGCAACTTAACACCAATGGGCCCTTTAATTTCCTTGTACTCAATGTAAGTGTTTTTTACACGAAGCTGCCTTCATGGCTGAGGGAGTGAGTTAGAGAATCGAATTTTGAGTCACGAGTTTGCCGGTCTGTGTCCAGCTAAACATACAGGGTTCGACCTCTCTGCAACGCTCTCGTTCACAAGATGAATGTCACATGGTGTGCCAGTCCGGGATTTGCTGGTTGCTTACGGTGGGCAAGGATAGAGGCTGGTCTCTGGCAGCCGTCATTTACCGAATACAATATGAGTGCCTCGTTTCGAATCCTAGGTAGAATTGCTTGCACGAATCTAATGACCCAGGATGAGCGAGAGCCATAAGTATGTACCATCCCCTCTCCGAGCTATCACCATCAACATGACGCGTAGAGAGCTGAGTCTATCCTTTACTATGAACTATGTGGAGCTAAGTCGTTTTCGGATCTAGATTCTTTCGTAAAAAAAAAAACAGTCGCGACGCCTGAGACTTCGACTGGAATATTCTATTAGCACTAATGCTAATCCAATAAATACATGCAAGAAGAACTTGTCGTTCTATTTGTTCTTCACTTTATGCGACATATAGATATATTGCATCTAGCCTCATTGAGCATAGTTTAAGCTGATCATCCTACTTGCACACGTACTTCGTCCACTTGAAACTATCTATCTCTATCACACCGAACGTCCCTTATGAGAGTGGCCTCAATCTCTCAGTCGACAAGGTGCATGGAGAGGATTGAGAGGGACATGATCAATATTTCTGTCACATTTGATTTTAAGAGCCACGGAATAAAAGGTGATTATTGTATCTTTGAGACAGTTATAATGACTCTAGATGTTTGTGGCTCTAGCTCGTTGCATAATGGTCCTACGAACGTAGACCTGCAAATATTCAGCAACTGATGAACCGGGCGAGACCGGCAGAGTTACTCGAAATGATCGTGGACCACCCGGGTGGTGTCTAACGAACAGCAACCCAGCAGGTAATCTACACTGGCAGCGCGTGAACATGCCTTTCATCGCAGATAATTATCGCAGCCTCATTTAGGGCAATCAATGGAGACGTTCGATTGCAAGGAGTGCCTAATGTTGCTGCAAAATGACTGTCCAGACGTGCTTTCCCTCGTCCTGGAACGTGGGTTCGGTCGGCAGTTTATCGCAAAATCCATCTTTGCGTTTCTCACCCGGAGTCAACAATGTCCGACAGGATCGACAGAGAACTGAGAAGAAAATCTGAGCAAAGAGTTAACCTAGGCCGTTCTATATTTCCGCAACAGGGTGCGCCTTTTGTATTCCTGACGGATGGCTCTTACTACCTTTAGAACGAGCAGATTCAGGTGCCATGCATGACGTGCTTTTTCACTGCCAGTCAAATCTCCCAGCAACTGATTGGTTCTGATTTTTTCAGTAGGTCGAGCGTCAGAGTGACGATACTGTCCCTGGTTTGACTTTTCAAATTTCATCGTCGACCCCTTTTGACTTGTTCATTATCTGCATGCCGATTCTTGCTTCACTCGCTCTTCTTCTTCTTGTCAGATCTGTCTATCCCAGGTGTCTTTAATTGTTCTCTTATTCTTTCCTCTCCTCCCTCTCCTCTTAACAATCTCTCCTACCTTTGTTGGTTCCTCAGCGTTGGAAACGTCATGTTGAGAATATTTCATTAGTTTTGCTGATTTTCCGCAATAACGAATTCTGTGGATAGCGAGCTATCTATTTCCTCCGAAGCGAGGTTAGTGGTTCTTGTGTTTCTTCTCCAGAACTCCAGCATGCAAGCACTGAGGCCTTACAAGCCATCCAACAATTTGCATAGAACTACGCGTTGTCGATCTGCCTTTGATTTGTGCAAGGTTACTGGCTTTTCCTTCCGCTTTAAACCTTTGCTTTCCGTTTTTCTCCTTTTTGCTATCTTCCACTCTGTTTACGTTCTTCCCTCCTCTTGAAATTTTGCAAGTCGTTTAGTATTCACTCCTCCACGGAGGCATGCGCTCCTTACTCCTTCCTCTTCTTGCAAAACAGCCAGCCGTCACTCTCACTCACTAGCTTTGTTGGATGGAACGTAGGATGAAGCACGGAGAATTATGTGGCGTTTGCTAAGGGAACCTTTATATTTATCCCCCTGACGGGTCTATTTCACTGTTCTTACCATTTCTGCTGGTTTCTTGTAGTATTTCTTAGGTCTCCTGTCATACATCACTTGTTTTTGTCGGCATTCACTGAGATGCACCAAACGACTGCATCACCGCTCCACTGAAGCGACGACAATGCGACCATCTACCTCTTAGCAGCTATTCCCTGGCACAACTTTTTCTAATCAGTTTTAGTTGTTCTCTGATTCTTCATGGGCGGCTTATCAGCTCTCGGGTTCTCTGACTTCCATAAAAATAAAAAATAGCAAAGAAAACAAGATGGCTCACAAGCCCAAAAACACATCTATTGGTGTCACTTGACTGATCAGTCATACCAAAATCTCCAGAAACGAAAGAGATGGGATCGCACAGACACAATTGGTGAACGCCAACAATACACCAAACTAATTGTCATTAATATATAACTAAAATAAAGGCTTCTAAAACCTAAGGAAAATCATCTTACATCTCCATAACCGCGAATCGAGTGATCCGATCGACATACAGCTGCGAAAGCTATCATCTCCGTTATTACTGGAGTTGTTCATTTTGCAACTCTTTTCATTTAAAATCTTCGCACTTGGAAGCTGAGTCCTTTGAAATGATTTATGCACAGTACACAACAGACTATCAGCGAGACCGTGCATACTGTGCACGAAGACCAAATATTGTAAAAGCAACTAATTAATTCGTAAAAAAAATTTAACTCAGAAATTTCGAATCAAATATATTGGTGGATTGGGAGATTTTATACAAGGTTAGGAGAAACAAGAAATATTTGGTGTGGCACAATATCGCGTTTGGGAAACTAGATCGTCGCTCGTCAACGAAGGGATATTAGGGTATCTGTGCCGAAGTACAATGTCATACAAAGTGAGCAAAAAATGGAACATGTAACGACAAACGGTATTGATGACGCTATTATGGGGTACAAATCGTGATTCTCATGAAACATTAACGGTCTACAATCAATTAATTTGTCAATTAGACAAAGTGGAAAAAACATGTATTATTGTGTGTGTCGTCGTATGAATCATATATATAAATAGAAACTAATGTTTGTGGACTATAAGCATTTCCGTGACTATTAACTTCAACGGATCTCAGGGCAGCGCGGATGGGGTTCCTGCCCCACTGGGGGATCGAATATGTCTTATGACTCTGAAAGGTTGAAGGGATTACAGTGGTCTCTCTTGACTGATCCCATCCGTGCTTCAATGTCAATTAATGGTAACAAATAGATATAAGCCAGGTAGACAATATCGGTAAGAGCAACACGCAGTGAACTAGACGATGGAAACTTAGTTTCCCGTCGGATTCAGAAAGGTCGTCCATTTCCGGAAGCGTGGCTTGAGGAGCAAACCAAAGTACAGAACAGAACCTTTCCCACAGGATTGAGAAAGAGGAGAGACTGCACACCTCCACATGGGACTGAGATGAATCCTGTGGATTTGAGAGAAAGAAATAAGCAAGGAAGAAGAAATCTGACATGAAAGTTTGACTTTATATTGGATTGTTAGACATACATAATATGTATGTGTTTCGGTATTCGGAACTGATATATTTAAGCAACAAGTTAACTGGAGATTTCCGTTTCCTAGTCCCTAAGGTTTCATAATGAAGCATAGACATTTGGTGTGAAGTACAACACACAGCTTGTCAGAATCTGTTTTAATAACTACTAACCTGGTCTAAAATAGGTTCATGGATTATCAAAGTAAAATGTTATATTTTCTACTTTTCATTAAACACGCCCCATAACATTATTGACTAGATATATCGTAAATTTATCTTCAAGAAACGTCGACGAAAGCCTATATACGTCATAACATCGAACAAAGATTAAAGTAACAACTTGGATGGTGTCGTAGAATTGTAGAAGCTCTGTCTTCAATTGGCATGTCGCTAATATTGAATAGTCTTTGTTTTTCTAACGTATTTCTGAAAAAAGAGGAAAGCAATTCGATTGAGAAAAGGATCAGCGTAAAGACGGATGAGATTTGTGACAGAGCTTCATGTTGGAGTCGACATGCCGTCAAATTCATTAAAAGTGAAAAAGTATTGCCAACCATGTTAGAGGAAAGGAAAAATACTCAGATTTCCGCCATATGCAATGATGTTTGTAGCTTGCATAAAAATATTCCCACTCCAGACCAGCTATCAAACTCTTCGTCAGTTTCATCTGCATCCAGATAACACTATTTCAAAATAATTATGGAGAACAAGTAGTAGGAAATGGCAGTCACAAATGTAGAAAACCAAAGATATAGATCCCTGTGCACATCTGCAAAGCATCATATCACTCACTGAGGAAACAATCGCAGACTACCGTAAAGTAACATTCAAATTTTTCATTTCAACTTTATTATTTCTACCACACACAATAAAGGAACTATTCCTTGTACAATTAGAGCAGAGCACAAACAGCACTATATTAGTAATAGGCTCTGGGCTGGCTTCAATGGCTTAAAAAGGAAGCGAGTGAGTGAAAAGCGAGAAAACTCGAAAGGAAATTATCATTTTCAATAAACTTAGAAATAAATATCATGATGCTTCCAACAGCCACCGCAAACTTAAAGTCAGTCAGTGGAGCAGAGGAAAAGAAAAAAGTATGAAGGAAAAAATTGGTATGAGAAATTTTTAACTTTTCAGTACATAGTTTTTCTGGCTGCATGGGTTTATCTTGAGACAGAAGACGGGAAGGGAAAGAAAAGGAAAAGAAAAGAAAGTCATCCTGTCAATACGAAATGCACATACCACTAGTGGAACTGAGTGTGACTGAGAAGATTTTATTTTCAAATAGATGATATATACATGCCCACGACAGGACGAGAAACAATGAACTTCCCAAAAGAATTCTTATCTCTGAGCAAAGTGCATAAGGCAAAGTACTCGTGCTCCTTTTATTTATTCCCATTCCATATTGCAACTGTATCTTCTACTCAGTGGTAACTCACCAAAAGTATTAGGCACATGCCTGACATGGATAGAGTTATGGTTGGTGTGATCGGATTGATACAGTAAAATTGTCGTCAGACATCTTAACCAAGCCTTACAACACTAAACTATAGATCTATTGCCCAAATATCTTGTGTAAAGAATTTGAAACATTTGTAGATACCTGTGGTCTACACAGTTTCAAATAGAAAATAAAGTGGAAAATAGTGTAAACCGAGGCGACAATCCGGTACGTGGTGATCAGCGGACATGACTCGTCCATCTTCAACTAACAAGCACACTGAGACAGCGTGGATATAGCTGTAATAGCAGCCTTAATGAGAATGCTGCTTGCTCTTGTATATTACCATGAAATGAGAGTCCCTTGGAAAGCTCCTTCCTTCTTGGCTTTACATAGTTCACAAGCACCACAGAATGTATTTGTGTACATTTAATGCTATGTGTAAAGTTGCTCATGCATGATAAACTAACTTTTAGTTTTCTGTGGAGGATTTATATACTTTGTTCTTATCTCTAAAACGACTAATGAGAAAACCCGGAAAAGCTTTTAGAAAGCAACGAAATCTTACATCTCGAAAATCTATTCGTCATTAATCAAAATCTTAGTTTATTTAGCTGCGCTAGGAGATCCAAAATAAATGTAAAATATAAATCGAAAACGTCGAATGATCAAAATATAATATTATATACTATACGAAACAAGAGCTAGATTCTAGGGAATGAAGCCATGTCATATGGATGACATTCCCAGTCCAATATTTCAAATCAAACGAATTCATTTGTGACAAACAAGATTGATCAAATTGAAATATTTTCCATCATATTTTCTAATAATGTCAAGAGCCCCACATTTCGCAGTACCACAGGCTCAATGAGGCAATTGTAACTCGACGCTCGAACAAGAAAACCTTATCCTGCCTCAGACAAGTAAAGTGACATTAAACCAGATTTACAATAATCACCAAAATACACTATTGGTAGCGTCCTATGTACATCTACTGTGATATATAGAAGGGAAAAAACTATTCTCAATCCCAGTAGCTAGATGTCAAGGAAGATCGGCTTATCCCAAATTTATTTTCGCCAAGAATGCGCCAAGTAACCGATTGTATCCAAGACCGCTTTGAGATACTTCAAAGATTCGGAGGCATCGTTGGCTGGAGGCTAGAACATTGGACAACGAAAAAGGACACTGTCAGTACCGATTTTCCTTTGTTTCTTGTTCTCGCTTCATTATGTTAATTACCGAGTCCCGAGAGGAAACAAGGAAGACGTAGATTCGAGAAGTCTGTAGCTCCATTTCTCCGTCTTGTGAATGAAAAGACAAGCAATCTGTAAATCCCTCTGAACGAGTATTATAGAAATAAACAGCAGGAGAATAAAATGTCGTAGGCTTCAGTCTAACAACCTCTAGAAACGAAACAATGACAAGTATATTACAACCACCTTGTAAAATAATCATTCATTCAACCTCACCGCAAGAAACGGCACAAAATAAAAAGGAATAAAAATTGGGTTAGAAAATGTATTGTAAGTACTTGCTAAAAGCATATCATGAGCGTTTTTTCATTTGACAAGCGCAATCAAATAACATGGCGTAGGATGAGGGTGAATCTATTTGAGATAATAACGATGATGCCGTGTATGGATAACAGATCAAGTGAAATAAAACTAACAGTCATTTTTCACGTGGTGTCGTCCAGAACGGCTGCTACGCGCACTTGGTAATATGTATAACATCTGATCTCATCAATATCATAAAAATAAAGAGAAAGGGCCCTGGAAATGGGATATTTATATGCCTGAACGGTAACTGTATCACCACTCTCCTACGGTTTTTAAAGGATTTTATATTCGTGGGAAAACCGTGAAGTGTGGTGTAAATATAGTAGATGAATTATTCAATTATTACTATGCATGATATTATATCCTCCACACAGCTCCAGGTCCAGATAACCCCCTCACTCACGCATGGATCGCTTCAACCACTCAATTTATTTCTTGCACAGAAAAGCCACCGCCTAACTACCCCTTTTAACAGTAGTAATAATAAAAAAGGAATAATGAGGCAATAATGTTTGATAATAATAAGAAAAATTCCGATTTATTTCGGCTTAGCGGAATGAAAGATCACAGGAGTAATATACCATATATGCATGCATCAATTTAAGAAATGGCCCTCCTCTCAGTTTTAGTTCATTTCGTGCAGCATTAGCAGCTTCGTATAATTGTAATGTTGTTCCTTTGAAAATTATGGGTTATTGTGCATTGAAGAAAGACGTCTTTTGAGACATTCCACTTCCAGAGTAAACAAAAGTTGAATTTAGTGAAAGAAGCAGCTTGAGCTGGGAAGTGGAAGGTTTGCTGTGGTTTTGAGACACTTTGTTTGTTCATTTCTTTACGCACATGTACATTATGGTGTGTTATTCTTATGTATCAATTCAACAATATACTTTGGCAGTACAAATATCGCGTACAAGATCTCAATCTGTCTACATTTATCCTCTGCAAATGAAAAGAAAATATATCCGTTCGCCCACTTGGTATTCAAAAATTATTCCGAGTGATCTTGGCGAATGAGATTTTGTTGATGTGCTCGTTATAAAGGGATTCTGAATGTTTTCTCAATTCCCTAAATTTGAAACATGGATTCGTTGTATTTGCCTTTGAATACCATTTTAGACTCAAACATTCAACCATTCATAATGCAAAAAAATATATGGACCGTTATTGTACCTTGCTTCATTCCACATGGGCTATGAATGACAGACCGATCTGCTGAATCCAGCAAGCAAATGATTTGCAATTCTTGTAACCCTGAGTCTGAATCAAAATAATTTGTTCATGGTTCTGATGAACCTATTCAAATTCTTTATTAGAATGAAAACAAAATTGAAATATCACTATTTAAGCAATAGCTACAAGAGCCGTACAAATTCAGGAACCGATGATGATATCAGTTCCCAGACAAATCATACAAAAATCCCAAACTACAAACACATGGAATGTCTATTTGATTTTCTTTTAAAAAAAGCTAGCATAGCATTTATACGATTTTTAATTATCCTTGTTTTTCTTTTTTCTTAGATGAATATTACGGATAACCATTCAAGGACAGTTTTTGGCACTTTGGCAGACATCATATTTCACGGTCATAAAAGATAAATGATTTTCACTGAGTGAGCGTAGGAAACTAACTACATTGGTTCATTGCCAGACTTACCTCATCAGCCCCACGAAATGTCTGAATCCGGTGAGAAAAAAAAGAGCAAAACACCATGTCTATATAATCTGTATCCTGAAAAATAAATGTAAAATTACATATTAATTACTTCCTTCACAAAACTAATTATAGGAAATTATCAGCCAAGAAATTTGTCAACATGCCACACTAAGTTTCGCAGATTGAATTTTTAATGAATGGATGGGACTCCCCAACTTTTTCAGAATGCTAGGATGAGGTGATTAGCTAAAACTAAAAAAGGGTTCAATGTATGCCACGCATACAAAAATGTTCATCGCTTTCTATTCACAGTTTTGCCACGTGACATTTTTACTTATCCGGGTAATCTAACCTAATAAATATGCTGGTTATTCCCTAGAGCACAAGGATTACACGTTTAATTGAATCCTCTTGCTCTTTTCATGAAAACCTTCTTGTTCGTTAGTATGTGCAGTTAACTTTTGTTACTAAAATATTACATTTATTCGATCCGACTCAACATTTTCCATCTCAATACCACACTACTACTAGACTACTATCCAGATGAGAAAGAAAAATGCTTAAAGTTTACACACTTAAGTACAGTGTACTATATCCATTATTCGGTTGATGACATATCAATGGCGCCTACCCATTATATGGCTAAAGCCCGAAAAATCTTAATACTTAACCCGACTATTCAAACCCTCCTTTTCATCTTTCTCCACCCTTGATTTGCGTTCAAAGCACATAGCTCAGCTGCTCACTTTCATGTAATGGATTACCCGGAAAAGCATCCATCTCTGTCTCATACTCAAAAGAATGGCAACAATGTACGGAAGATGAAGAAGAGAACACGCCAAACCTATTATTTCCTTCCTAAAAAGATCAGCACGTTTTACAAGTTGTAAAGACGATTGAATATGGCGGTGCGATGCGCGAGTCTATTAAATAATGTATATCAGCCGTCAATGACATGGTCGTACAGCAAAAGTTCCTTGGAAAAGTGAACTGCTAGCTTGTTTAATTTTTTTCTTCTTTTCTTGAGAGTCTCCTCTGCTGTTCCTGTTTTATTTGACATTGCGTAATGCACAAAGTGTGTTGGATATGCATCAAGTAGTCAAAAATGCCAGCTTCTTTTAGTGACTAACATTGACTAATTGGAGTGAGCTAATTTATCAAAAAGCTAGAAAGCTGGGTGAAATGTGGAAACCAAACCATCCGACACTTCAAGTAGTTTTTTTTGCAGCTTGCCTTTTCCCATATACGTTAAAAATTAAATAAAAATGGGAACCGTTTCCAAAATGCTCTAAAATGAGTTACGTTTTGGTATTACATTGATCTCTATATATCCATTTTAGACAGTTTAGAATATGTGAAGATAATAGACTCGTTGGGATACACACGCAAAATATGGTTTTCAAGAATTTTGAAGCAGTCTTGGATGAGCACTCTCAAATGTAAAGATACACATATTATATAATCAATTGACAATATGATGCAGATATTGCATTATATTTCCATTTTTCATCTATCGTCCGTTATAATTGAAAAACCAACTAGGCAATCATACTACAGCTTTTCTGTATATGCACGAGCAACAACCAAAACTGTATTTGGATGTCCATCCGGTTTGGGATTTTGGCTTGCCCTCCATCCTTGTTAAGTTTGTTGGGATATTCTTACTTGGCTCACTTTGTACGCGTTCTGATGGCACATTATGCAAATATTGAATATTGGTTTTTAAGGGAATTTAGAGACGCTACGGTTGTGCCAGGAGGAAGGAAATTGATCCAGGCCTTCAACATACATTTCAAGAAACTGAAACTATATGATGCTTAAATGGTTTACTGAATATACACACATCATATAATGTTTATGCAAGTCCATGTGTCTAGCCTTTTTTTCGTAGTGTGTAGTGCAGTCTGTAGTGTGGTACTTTACTTGTGAGAGTGCCTCCTTGAAAAAATGGATCCATTAGAAATTCATGCAGGTATCTTGACTAGGTTTGAAGTTGAATCATGTGATGGGCATACGAAATGTGCTTTGAAGTTTTCTATCCCCATCTCACGTCCCTATATAAAGATATGGAAGCTAACGAGAGCTATGTAATGCTGATATACTCGTATTGCCTGCCGTTTTCAAATTATTGTGTTGGTGGGTAAATAGGGCTCGTAAATACATATTGTGCACACGTAGCATTTCATCCCATATTATGACATTCCAATGCTACGTGCTTATCTTTGAAACAGACATCTCAGAAACGTACGGTGTATTGGGTATAGCAATAAATTGTCAAGAAACCATCAAAACTTACTTTCGCCAAGGGTTGAGATGGCCATTGGTAGGTCGTTGACCATTTGGGTTATTGAAAAATACTGGATATAAAAACACAAATAAATCCATTTACAATATGATTGATGAAATATTATGGATTCCTTTTATAATAGAAAGCCAATACGAATCATGCAATTGGCACAGGTGAAAGTAGAAAGCATTTTGAAACATGCAATGGCACAAGCGACAGCTTCAACCTAGCCTCACAAAGTTTTAAAAGCCCCAAAGTAATTGCTGATTACAGTAGAGTAAGCTCAGGTTGTGCAATTTTTTGTACACGTATGTTTGTGTCGGGCAGTTGACGTTTCTAGAGAACGCTGGTGGCTGGTGGTGGGATCATGATCATGCTGTACTATGTGGATATCACAACACATAATCAAACATTGTATTGCATCATTACTTAAAGTGTCCAGCGCAGTGTAATCGACCGTCACTGCCAAAAGTGGAAGGATGCTAATAGTAATGGCTACATGCAACCATTTTCTATTGAACTGACTTAAGAAGTGGACGACTACAACTTTGCTATAAATATGTGAAGGACGCATATGATAGGGAATTTTTAGGTTACGATTGGATGCCCACATCACATCTCTCAAATACATTCTGTACTTGTTTCTAGATTTTACCTTTGGGACTTTCACTTGTTTGACAGGATATCGTTTTAGACCTAAAAAGTAGCCAACGTGAATGTGAAGGGCTAGGTGCAAACGAAATTTTGACGTTCCTACATATCAATACATGCGCACATGTTGAACTGTAGTTTAATATCCATTTGGAATTTTCTCTTGGGTCCAAATTGTACAGTGAAACGACATTGATAACCTTTCTACTGGAGAATGGAAGAAAAATTTCTAAACAGACGCAGTACCGTATTATATTTTGAGAGTTCGACTTGGCTATCTGTGTCATATAAATGTTGTTTCAGAGAAGTGGTAAAGAGTTGAGTCAAAAAACTGTCATGAATCATGAAAAACGACCACAGGTTAAGTTTTACGAGGGGAATAAACAGTAGGAAGCAAGCTGTTATACTATCGCACATTATGTATTCCCTGCCCCACTGACCCAAGCTTAATGGTAGACTTCATTTTGAAAGATGATAGATGCATCATGTTCTGTGACTATGGTTGGTTTGCAAATAAGTAGCCAATGTGCGTATATTAGATTCAAATCATCATGAAATTTTTTATTGCTGGTAAACATGAAAATGTCCGACTCTCAGTCGAGATATCTGCTATACGTATTACGTACATGCAAATAAGATGCTTTTGTTGTAATGGTTATACCCAGGGAAAGATAGAGGGACAATTTTATATGAAAACCTGAAACGGTAATTTGAATACCCATTCGAGATTTCCAAAATGCAAGCACGCGCTATGAAACTTTTGTTGTGTGTAATATTTTATGCAGATCAAATTAAACATTCTTGCAAGTTTCTGAACCGTGTTTAATATTGCAGGCTCAGCCTGTCAAATGCGTTTTTTGCATCTCCTAAATTCAAAATATTCTTGCCAACTTGAGGAAGCAGAGATGGTATACTACTGCTACTGGTGTTTGTTAGGTAGGTAGACCAATTACAAAAATAATTAAAATGGACCCACGTATGCACGTATATCGCAGGTCTGTTTCTTTTCACAAAAGTGTGACAGGAGCATGCTTCCGTTTTCTCAACAATGAAACATTGCTCAGTCATGCATGAAGTGTCCTTAGCAGAAAGAGCTGCTGCCTTTCATGTTTTTTCTCTAATTTTTTAATCTAGCGTTGTATTCAGCGAGGAAAAGAAGTGGGAAAAAATTCACAATGATGGGAACAACATAATATTCCGTTTCATGTATAACTCATGTGGAATGGAATGATGTGGTACATTCCAAAATACCCTGTAAATATTCGTATATCATGCCAGTTAGTGCCACAAATGTCGAAACCGACTACATAATGCTTATGATCCTACGCTGGAGGTTGTAGAGCACGAGCAAAAGAAGTGAAGTGAAGAAGGCACCTTCGTTTCATCCATGTAGTGTCAGCCCATTTTCATGTTGCACGTAGTTTTGAAACGAAATGGAACCATGTACTTTTCAGTTTGAATGTGTCTGTCCAGGAAAGTATGGTCAGCCAACATGCACCAGATCAGTGGTTTGACCGTGTACTTCCTTAATATTTTTGAAATCAGTCTAAAAATCAGTATATACAAAGATTTTCTTTTGAAGTGAGTAGGGCATGGAAAGAAGTCCTGCTACTATATAAGAAAAATTTGAAATTTAAGAATTTTCATTCATTCTGCTGTGTACACTTTGGTTTAGTTTTTCACACAAGCCATTTAAGTTCGCAACACGGCTACTCCCGCCCGTCAGTTTTCTGGGGCTTACACTCTTCCATCGCTTCAGGGAGCCAACTCTCATTTCCCTTTTAATAGGTTCACCAAAGCATTTTTCCATTAAATCTCACCCGTAATTACAAGGCATTAAATGTAAATTCATGCCTGAAACGACTTCCATCTTCATTTACCAAAACTCATATTCATTCAAAACAGGGGAAGCCCATGATCGTATAGTTATATAATATTATGCACATAATACATGTATGTCAGAGAGCCAAGCCAAAACATCCCAACATATCTGCCAAGTCAACCATATTCCATAAATGAAACGTTCATGGAAGCTTGCTTGGTATTACCAGCCTTCACCTAATGAGCGCATGGATGGCTCGTCATTTAACAACGGAAACACTGGTGCAAAAACTATTATGTATAAATACACGCTCTATAAGTTGTGTACAAGCAGCTATTATGAAACTAGTCCAATTTTAATATTAAATAGATACAAGCAACATATGAGATGCGGTAAGGGGAAAAGTATTAACTTATAACGGTGTAATAAAATACGGTGTAATGTGCAAAGGAAGAATAGCAAACAACTAATATTGATGCTGATGCTTTTCTCTCCGCTGCTCTGTGAAAACTCGTAGCGAAAGGGAAAAATAATATTCAGTTAGGAAATGGAATTACACTGCTAATCTCCTTCCATCCTCCTACCCTTTTCTTTTTCTTACTTTGCTTTTAAGAGGATGGGTGTCTTGCGTGCTTCTATTAGAATGGTGATCCCCCTTTTTACATTCCATCGTAATTGTTCAGCTTTGAGAACTATTAAAAGGCCATTTCTTTCAATTACAGTGTATCTGTTGGTGGCAGTAGCAGCGAGTTGCATATAATGTCATGTCACGAACCAATTTTTTACATGCACTTCACCGCCTTTTTTGTCCTTCAGTCGTGAGATGCAAATAAATGCAGGATATTTTACAAAGACTCAACCTTTCACTTTACAAAATCCAGCGAATTAATATTCTAAATCTATTTTATGTAGCTCAGTAACATTATCCAAAACACCGCAAAGTATACAGTTTTGGGATTCGGTGCTAGCAGCTCCAATACTCTTTTGTTTGTGTTAGTAGATGCATTCCTTGAAGACCTCAAAAATATCTTGTGCGTGAGTCGAAGCAGTCGAATTTTGGCTATATATTCGCATATATCAGCTGCTACCCTTCCACAATCATGTATAATGCATGACATAATGGACCTCCCAAGGAAGAAATGTGCTAAGCCGCTTTGCTCAGACTTTCACCAACTTTTTCACAAAAAAAAGAGAGAAATCTACTTGTGTCATTCTCACTTTATATTAATGCCATCAAGGAAAAAGATGGGTGATGTGTGTAGTCAAAGTATATACATATTTTGGCATTGGAGACACCGCCAATAGTGAGTAATCGCACACTGCACAGCATTATACAGTGCAAAATATCGTATCATCCTACACTCCCTAGACCACTTCAATTCTATTACCACTCAATGATTATATCCTTGTAATACTGCTAACAATTCCTCCTCACTTACTCTGCTCATCTCATGTTGGTCATTCGGCTACTTTTTGACCCATGACAGAATGCGACATAAAGATTGCTGAATAATAGTCACGATCATGCTGTTCATTGGCAGGAATGATGAAGTGGAGTAATGTGTTGGCATGTCGTCGTTCCCACACTTCAATCCACTTAGAGCGGCTCAACAAGGGTTTATCCTCAACGTAAATGGGGACCACATATATTATGCAATGTGAAAAAAACACTGCTGATGCACTCATGTCATATATCAAATAATGTCGGAACACGCCACCAGTAATCTAATATTTTTGCATACGACTTTCAAAATTCGTCAGCGTCTTTTGTAAATATGATGATGCCCCAGAATTTTCCTACACAATTGGAAGAAGAAACTTTCTAACTTGTTTTCTCCCATTTCCTTCCTTTCCACACATAATATATGCTTTCTGGGTGGTATGAAGGATATATATCTTCATCCTTTTATCCATCCATCTATTCAAAAAGACTGGTAGCAAATTTTGCCCCCTTTTATGGTTCTATAATAGTCTTGAAGAATTATACTAATATATATGAGCTATCTCTCCCACCATGTTCCCATCCACCAGCATGCAAACTTGGTTGATGTCCGCTTTGTCACAGCAAAATGTGTCGTATTGTCTCCCGCAGGGTAGTGACGTGTAAAAACAATGATCATTATATTACGACTTTCATAGAATGCATCCCACGGGTCTAATATATGGAGAGAGTCGTACAATGTAACATTTTAGCATAAGCAACAGACTTACATGAAAGCTTATCTCTCTAAAATACGGGATAAATGGGTCCCTAGTCCCCATACCCTTTTTCATATAATAGCATTTCTGCATATCTTTACTATACAGAGTGAAAGTGAGAATGAGAATGGCCTGGTGAAAGCAGAGATAGAGAAAGCTGCTTACATATACCGTTCTCCCTCTTTTCCCTACTCCTTTGTCACTTTCCATATTATCCAACTTTCTATTCGACATTCATCTCTTAACTACAATGGGATCATCACCATCCTCCTCGTCGACGTCATCATTATCATCATCATCATATTCATTCATCCGAAGTTGAGAGGCTTTGTACATTTTTTTAATGAGAATGAGTCAAATTAAACGAATATAAGTGTCTATATCCATCCCCAAACAGGGAGACAATGAGCAGCTAGTCGGCGCTCCTGATTTCATATACAGCCTATTCAGTTTATTACTATCCCACACGAATCCATCCCACCATTTTGCTTCGCATCAACTTCAGAATTTATTCGTAGAGAGTCATCACATCACCCTTTTTTTCTGGGCCCGTTATCATTGTCCTATCACTTCATGGTTTGCTGATTATTATGAAAGACATAGGATCCGTATAAATTTTGCTTATCGTCTTTCTTTATGTTCCCCTTTCTCTCCGAGTTGTGCCCTAACTGGTCGACTGACTGGAAGTCGTTTTCGATAAAAGTGACACGAGTCCTTTTCTTGCTTCAATCTATCGTGAAAACGGGTTCATTTTCTGTGCTCATTTTATTTTCGAGCTTTTAACCAAATTACACAATCACTTCCACTGAATCCCAACATTTTTGCTGAGCAAAGCAAAATATTTGCTCAGTATCGATTTTCAGAGGTATAAAAAGAGCAAAAGAAACACATATGGAAAAAGAACAGAAAAACGATATGATAATAATAATGTAACGTCATGTCGTTTATTTTATTTTGGTTGTATAAGCTCAACGCTACAAATAATATACGATAACCTACATAAAATCAGCAGTTGAAAAGCTTAATAAGGTTCGCGTAAAGAGAGCACTCAAAGCGGATGCCATTTTATTTCATCTTCTTTTCCTACCATTTGTCCAATCTGATTTGTCGTTCGTATGATTGATGCAAGCACGATGAAAACATAACACTGCTACGTAATTTGATCCGATATATAAAAGTAGCAGGGCTCTGTTCAGAGAAGAAAAAAATACTGTCGACATTGCTCTGCTTTCACCACTTTTTTGCCTTTCTTGTTCTCTGCTCTTCTTGTCATACGTATTTATAAGTAATGAGATATAAAGGGTAATACACACATAAAGACTCATTGTTGTTTACCAAATTCATAAACATATTTACGGCAGTAAATATCACGAGTTTCTCATATCAGTGGCGCACACCCAATCCACATTCTTTTTGATGAGTACTCCCATTTTTCATCAACACTAATCCAGGTACTTCCCACAGGGTTGGATAGCAATGATAGCATGTAATCTAATATTATTATGGTTGTTCAGCGCTAAAAAAAATTGTAAACTAAATCTCAATAGTCATCCTATATTATTACATTGCGTATACCTACTGAAGTTGGATTACGGACGATCGGAGCCAACACCAAAAGCCAGGCTATTTTTTGCACCCCCCCCTGCTCTAGAATTTGTTCTGACTGACCACACATACTTGTCTGAGCTCAACTGTTGTTTATTACTCCGATCTTATGGCCACACTGGTGATGGCTTTTACTTGTCGGATATGGCGCTCAACTGCTCCTGTTTGGGAGACTCCATCGTATCGCTCCCGTTATTACTATTTTCCACCATTACATACTGCTCGATCTGTTATGAGAGTGGCATTGAGATGGGATGAGAACGCAACGTACGCTACAAAATATTATTCCGTGTAACAGCACGCCTAAAGGCCAGAAGTAAACTCTTCTCTCGGGCTAGTCAGTAAAATGTGGCTTTTCTGCTTTCCTCTGCTATATATGGATATTTGTACATAAATCCTGAAATCCTTGTAAATTGTAATTCAATCCACGAACCTTGTAACCAAAATATAAGCTCAGAATGTGCAGCAGCTAAGGAGCTCTCTCTCTCTCTCTCCCTTCCTTTCCCTGTTATGGTAGCCAGTGAACCGTGGATTTTTAGCGGAATAGCATTACATTGCATAACATATGAAACTATTGGTCTCTTGGTCAGTCCAGACAGAATTTAATGGAGGAGGGAAAGCTCGCAAAATGCACAGATGTACGAAGCTTACCTATAGAAACCTACTGGAATTTTCTCACTCGGTGCGGTTCATAAAGTAGAGATGGGTGCCCAACTTGCGAGTATATAATCTTCTATAAGGTTTATAATATGGGTTCTAGAGGAACTATAGACATAGTGGCGGTTATGTGAACAAGCATTTAGGTGCTGTCGTACAAATGTTGGTGTGACACCGGCCTGAGGAAGAAGAGTAATGTATTCTCTGTGCGTTTACTTTCTCCGGCCTCTTGTATGTAATTATTGGGGAGAATGTGATGTTTTTCGGATTCCATGATGGGTGGTTTAGTGACTCTCCAACTCTTCATCGCAGATTGTGTACTTTACCCACTAAAATAGTGGGATGTACGTAGAGTGTCTAGATGCTTTTGCAAACTTGTTCTCTTGCTTTCACTGAAAGGGAGAATAAGTAGAGGCAAAAAAGAAACCGCATAAACATTTGCACTTTGTTTTTCGCAACATCTGAGCCAGACATATTGGCTTGCCAGGGGATCCTTCCTAACCAAACCAGATCCCCTTTGCGCTTTGTGAGGATTAAACTGAACATGGAAACTTGGGGACAGTATTAAATATTATAGGATCGGTTATGGGGGAAGACACACAACGAAAATCTAATATCATGGTCACTGAATTAATACTTAATCCATTAATTACAATCCCATTGCGAGTTTCAACCTTTTTGCCAGATTACAAATCAGCCTGGGCTACTAGTTGATGGCATGTTACATTTTACATTCCGTTCTGGCCCAGCATCGGCTCAACCACACACACAATTCATCTAGCGACTAAAACCTATTTTGCTTTTGGCTGTTACAAAACGCAGCAGCAGCTGAATGAAAGAGAACGATTTGTTAGTAGTACTCCTCGAGAAATATGATATTGTATTTGTAGCCTTTCATAATCTAAACCACCACTCCATTGAAATCCATATCGCCCACAAGATTAAAAAGGAGAGTAGAATATAGAGTAGCGGTGTGTTGTTTAGATTTTGAGTGCAGTTTCTCAAACAAAGTTAATTAGTTTAATACCCCAACCGCCATTTGGACAATGAATTACGACTATTAATTTCCTGTTAAAACAACTTTCATCGCAGGGAAACTGTTGATTAGAGGATTATTTTCGTGTACCCCTATTGTTTTTGGGATACTAAAGTTCCTACATAAAAGGATTAGACACAGACAGGCAGAGATTTTGAAAGGAAGATGAACAAAGAAAGTGGCCATATAAAGTGCAGCACGCAATGAGTGTGTATGTGTGTGTACAACCGTACGATTGTATTGCGGAAATTTCGTTAATAAATCCTACTCACGAGGACTAATAAAGAGATTACCCTCAGCGGAAATATAAGAAACACAATAAAACAGTTTCCTCCTGACAATGTATCCTTGGCATGAGAAATTGAATCGCCACACATCTTCTTCGCCCAAATAAAAAAGCAGAACAGTACGATACAATAACAAGAAGCAAGAGCGGAAATGTAAAAAATAAATAGGAAAGGAAATATACACGTGGTTATTATGTGTCCTGGAAGGAATACTCATACCAGAGCTTTATTTCCTTTTGTACCAAGGCAAGCTGCGAGGACAATTCACCAAGTGTGATGTCCACCATTTTTTAAACATAACGAACAGGAAACGAGTACAAAAGAATGTTATTTTCGCATAACCATTCACTTGAAGGGGTGCCTGTTGCATCAACAATGAGAGGAACAAGAACCGATATGGTTTCGGGTTATGCGCTTTGTTTTAGCCATTATTTTGTTTGAAACACTAAACCCAATTTAGCAAAGATGCGAAAGCTTTATTACACTCGGAAAAGTGGGATGAAGACTAAGTACAGGATGTACGGGATGTGAGGACAGGCAAGCACCATTACGTATACTTACCAAGCAAACTTTCCCTTCATAAAAGTTTACAGATGCGATTTTTTTCGTCGTTCCTGGTATGGCTTAAATCTTAAATAGGTAATCAAATACAAGTAAGCCGTAGTGAAAATGTTCTCATACACTTTCCTCAAAAGTATGGGAAAAAATGCCGTAAAAATCTAAATGTGCCAAGTTTCGCTTTTACTTCACACGCGAAAACTTTTTTTTGTTCACAGAAATGCATGTAACAGTATCATTTTACTAAGCATCGCTTGCTCGTTGCTATTTTATTTTTTTATACTTGTATACGAAATTCTTTCAGTTTGATTAAAGATATTTTGGGAAAATGTGAAGAAAACGATTATTGGGCCCAACTCCAAACGAGACCGCCAAGAAACCTGTAACCACATATATATCCTCGTATATCCCGTAACATTTTTTCTCATTGCCACTAGGTGGTTTTAATGGCTTACTCAAGATGACATTAGAAACGCATCAGCTCAATTAAAGCCACTACAACTAATGGAGAATAAATCCAGTGAGAATGTAGTCTATTATTGTCTTTTGGATTCTCAATCCTTTTGTAATCTTGTTTTCAAAAGTCCGGGCTAGTTTTACATTTAAGCGGAGGACCCATAAATGAGCTCGCTGAAACCCCATAGAACAAACAGTTTGCCCAGCATAAAGCTTATACTTTTTAGCTGTGTCCACCCAAGGGTAAGAAAAGTTTACTCTTTGGTTTACGAATCCCACTATTTTTCCCCCTGTAAGCTGAATTTCTTCCTTACAAAGGGAAAAATTGAAAAGTTGAGAGGTATCAAGTTTAGATGGGCTCTAAACAACAAAAAATACAAATTGTAAACAAGGCTAGGGGGCAGTCAATTAAAGATCAAACTTACTGAGCTTTGTATTTCTCTACCCTTTTCAACTTTTACTTTTATTTCGGAATCTTTTTTTCCTCTTCAGCCAGAGCTTCAACTTTACTTACTAAAAGTCCTCCCAACTCCAACTCTACTTCACAGTCTAAACCAAATTGAATATAGTGAAAAATAAAGAGAAAGTATAAAGTGCACATGTGTGTGTGTAATACGTAATACCAAAAAGTAATAGATTAGAAAGTTCATGGGAGTAAACCAATCGTCTATATATATTTTATACAATATATGGAAATAACAAGTAGGATATAAAAATAAAGAAATAGAGAGAGAGCAACTTATTTGGGCTGTCTGTGGGGCAGCTCAAGAAAGAGTACATCAAGCTCACTTCCAGGAATGCAATAATGGCCATTCTTATGTTGTCCTACATGCAATATATATTGCTTTGCATAAACATCCAGTTTACAAGAGTAACTCACACAACAGCTCAACCATTGAGCATGAATATATGCTTCAGCAGCTACATAGACAATATGGATAAGCTTATTCTGTTATGTAATATTTTGTTGCTGACTAGACGAACTGTGAAGAGGAGTACAATATTGTTGTATTGTAGGCAGTAAGAAGGACCATGACTGTAATATACTCTAAGGAAAAGCTTATATACTGCCCGTCAAAAAAAATTGACGGTAGGATCGACCAAGACAGTTCTTACTTGCTCAGATTCAGATCATGGGAAAACTTGCAACAAACACACCGTGAAGTAGTGAACCTAAATCTAGTATTTGTATTACCATTCTATTTATGTGTATCTTTCTGGAAGAAATAGAAAAAATGTGAAAAATGCAATCTTGACTGTATTGCTACACGAATACATTTTTCTTAGCTTGGGGCCATTTCTACACTCCTCCAAAAAACGATGAGCATACATGTATGAATGTACAAGTGTGTTTGTGGGCAAATGAAAGTAAAACAGGGAAAAGTGAGGGTAATAATACGGGAAAGGCTCAAAGATGGAAAGGGGGAAAATGGAGCATGTGTGGGAAAGCATCACATCAACTTCAACGGAAAAGAATTTGACTACAATAAGAGGGACACGGAAATGCTATCACGATTGGCTATAACTGAATGCTGAATGTCGTTCCAAGATTTCCCATACTGATGACCATGACAATCACTAAAATCCTATAAAGTACCTTGTACCTCATATTACCGAGAGATAAGTATACGTACGTGGAGCGGGTGCGAGAGCCGATGCCAACGCTACTCCTATACGTTTGATATTGGTGGAGAAGAGCGCCCTGTTTATACGGTAAATGATTGTTCTTTATGCTTGCCACATTTTGGAGTCTCACACACGAAACAGGAATTTGAATTCTTTTGAGAGTAGAGAGCAGCTTTGCTCTTTGGTGAAAAAGTGAAAGGGGAGAGAAATAAGCACGGGAGGAGAAATAAAGTGAAAGACCTTGCGTTTATAAGTATGTGTAAGTGTGCTTACAAAAAAACTTTCACTTTCTTGTTGGTTACCGTTATGCATGTGTGCGTCGAGGTTCTGCTAGTGACTGAGAGAAAGTGGAAAAATGCACCTTTTTTCAACATATGGCATCATCATCATAACATCACGGCTCACATCACATTATTTCTGGGGGGGAAGAGAGCACATGGAGCAGCACATACACACACGATGACAATTGAACGATGATAATCGTTATACACATAATATGCAAACAGAGCAGAAGAACGAAGGAAGGAGAAACGGAAGAGTGTAATGTGATGTGGAGTTTTTTATCTCTCCCAGTTCTGGAAATAAAGCTTGCAATGCAAGCAATCATGCAATGTACATACATACACCATAATATATTTGGAACAGAAAGCAAAGCGGATAGCAACTACTTTATGCAAACGAGCAAATGCACTTTTCATTTTAGTTTGGATGCTTTTGTGTTTTTGCATAAAACGAAAATGAGAGCCAAGAGATGGATATTTGTAGTACTTTCACTACTTTTACTTACAATATGTAGACTCGCCAAAAAGAAAACAGCCGCTCTTATGCTGCAGCACATTTTCTCTCAGTTTTCCAAGCTTTAGCTTTTCTCTGTCTTGAAATCGGTGAGGTGAGCGTGACGTTCTTGAGTATTGTTCCAGACGACAGAAGGAGTAGTAGCAAAGATTACCCTATTTAGCTGATGAAGAAAAACTATAATACTTTTGTGAGTGATAAAACTTTGGTCACGAGAAAAAATATCTTGGATCCCTCTCCTTTGTAATATTTCCTTGTTTTTTTTTTTGCTGAACAGGTATAACAGGTAAATGTTAGAGTCAATCGTAGATAAGGTTGATGGTATAATATAGCGTTACAATTATCTGATTTCTGCTTCTGTCGACAAATTGTGAGACGATGTGATGCGAGTTTATGTAATTTTTTATGGACAAGTTCTACTTTTATATTTGTTGCAGAAGTGATAAAGGTAATCGCATAATAAAATTGCAATACATTCTACGCTTGCTGATTGTAACAGTTGGCTGTAGTCAAAGGAGGAGGCTGAATGGTAAAACAAGCAGAGCAGCCATTGGTATCTTCTAGTAAGAGCGCATCCAGCCTTCAGATTGTGACTGTACTTCCGTCAGCAAGGATAAGACGTGTGTTTGGGTTTTCAATGGATCTTATTTTGTAGAGCTGCTTTCACAATAATATACAAATGTATCTGTATTGGGTAAGAAGGTATAGGTAGGTAGTTGAGTGTGAAACTTGGTCTCAACAAGGCGAAGCAAGGACATGGCAGGTTGATTGAATTGAGGTCTCCCAGGAAAACGTGCTGTATAACTTTTCTCCGGGTTTCTCCTCTATATCATGTACGAACGGTGGTCTCCTCATATATTTCGGGAGGAGAAGTGCCGTTCTCTAGAAAATCTTGCTAAGGATGATGATTCCGATAATGCTTCATAGTATGATGATGATGATCATGAGGATGGGTATGATGATATCTCTTTTCTATTGACAATAACGGAGCAATTCCTTGGGACTTTCTTTACTTTGAAGATGAGCTCACTTATTACTATTATTATTACTGTTATTGTACGGAGAAAGCAAGGCTTTTGGAAAGGACTGGTACTTGCTCTCCTTGAGAGCAGATCTTCTTCGATAAGTCCAACAAGTCACTATATATACACAGGAACCAGACTTGAAGCTCAAGTGCGCTGAATTGGCTACACGAACTTTGTCAGATCACAACCCTAATTTGTAACAGAAGTACGGATAGGAAGGTTGTGAATGTGCATGATCATATGTCTGCGGGAAATGGAATGATGCTGATTAAATAAAATAACCTATAGGCAGGCTCCTCCAACATTGAATTCAACTTCTCCTTAAATTGTTCTGCAACTGACATATATTACAGTATGTAAGTCATTTGTCAAGTTCAGACATGAGCCCGATCCCACAAATACTTTTCTATAGGTAGTTGCATTTTTTGCGAGTTGGATTTAAGTTACATAATGCGTAATTGACAGGTCACTGTGTACTTAACTTACTAGCAGAGCATACAGACCGTCAACTAACCGACAAAGATGATAATTCACGATGATGGTTCGTGGTTTAGTAGGGGATACATCCTTTTTTGCTAGTACATATGTATATTTTTTATCATCAACCTCAATCTACTACATGCGGTTCCTATTTGCAGAAAAGGAAAATGGAATTCTCTTGTAGAAAAATGTCTTGCTTCCTTTCGTTTTTCTTGTTGTATTGTGGTTGTCGTCTATTGTTGGCTTTTGAGGTAGCCCGATAAAAAATGTTTTTAGTTGTATGAAACAGGACAGGAGTCTTTTTGAAAAGGAACAAGATATTCGTATTTTACACTTGCGAGATGGAAAATAAAAGAAATCTCTGCTCTTCTCCGTATACTATACCAAGAAACTCACTTTATCATTGACAGGAGAAAGAAATGGTATCAAGTAGAAAGTAAAGTGCATTTTTCATGTTCTATATATCCGCCGAGTCTTTCTAGCCATGCGTAACTGTAGTATTTGAATTTGAGCGAGCACGGTTCTATATATATATCTTTAAGTAGCTTGGAATATTATGTATGTGTGTGGTTTGTTAAAATTAGTTTTCAAAAAGAACTTTGCCATTTGATTCCAATAGAAAGTTCAAGAGTGTTTTGGCGATGGTGAGGTGGCAGGAGGAATATTAGATGGTGATGATTGAACGCTTCATAGACATCTGCCGAACTGAAAGATAAAGAAAATGGAAATAGCTATTATTATTATAAAGAAACATCAAGGATAAATGCACATGGATGGAGGAATGTAGTAAATCTAGTAAAGTAAATGGTCAATGCATTAAAGTTGCCACAACTTTCAAGCCTGTCATTTAATACCCTTGGATAACTCGTAAATTCAACGGGGCATTCTGACTTAACTTTTTAGCTTACAGTAGGATGAAGGGTTTTAAGCATTTAAATATAAATTGTGTAACTTTTTCCGCTGAAGTTTAGCATACTGGCACCAGATAAATATTGCGCTCGCGTTCTCGAAAAGTCTTCAAGTTGTCGCTTGCAGTAAAAACACAATCATTCATATCTTTCAAAAGTTTTACACTTTTTTTCCTTCAAAAAGACTTATTACCCCCAAAGGATCCAAAAAAGAGTGGTGGTGTTCTAAGGTTAATGCATTCCAGGCCTCCTTTCAACCACCTTTTTTATTCGACGCAAACAGCTAATAATAACAGCCTCCATAAAAGTACTGAGAGCCACATTTTCCAACAACTTTGTCCAATTCTCGAGGGCCAGCAATCATTTTTTTAGTAGCATATTGTTTGCACCTCTTTTCTAGTTGGACTCTAAATTATCTTATTTTGTACACCTTTCAACACAACATGTCATCATGATCATGAGAGCAATATTGCAGTCCAGGGGGCACCCATGGGCTTTTGAAAAACATCCTTTAGGTATTGCAGTAATAGATTAGCCTCACATTATTTCTTACAAGGATGTTATTATGATTGTTTAAATTTTTAATATCATTCGAGACCAAAGGGATTTTGATTAAACAAATTTTTTTGTAGTAATAACAAGTTTAAACATTTGCCGGATTGATAAAAACAGGAAAACTGTGCATAACCTTTAAACATATTAGTAGATATGAGCATATATTCGCACTCATAACTAAAATGAAGGTTCATAAAAGTTTTATGGTTTACAAAACGTTGCTTATATAAACATCCAAACTCATATGTGGTCTGTCCACCACCTCCAATGCTGTAGAATGGTAGACGAAGATAAAGAAAAGGATTCGATTTCATTTTCCCCCTGTCTTCCTCCATTACTTTTAGTAGTGGAAACTTTTTTCATTAATAATTTAGCAAACTTCTGTTTTACAGATGAAATATTATACTTCTCTTGAACTTGTTTCCTCTCCGTCCTGCCCTTTATATATGATTATATGATTATTGAGATCATAATCATCATCATTTTTTCAACAACTAACATGCCAAAAAGTGATAGTGTATCCTATATTATCCCGTCTTATCTCAGTATAATAACAACTTTTCATCAACTGCTTCCCCCTTGTTCTCCTTATTTTCTCTTCTTCTTTCTCTCAAGTCGACAGACTTTTTAACACTTCTCCGGAAAAAAGTACGTTTACGTTTACCAACACAGTGGAGCGAGTTGGAGTAGTGATAGCAAACTTGGAGTGAGCAAAAATCTTTTTAGAGAAATCAGCCAAGCACAGATTTTTCTTCCACATTTCGTATCCACTGAGTATACATAATATATCTGTATCCTATATCCACCTAGAGTCCCTACGGAGTGTATATAATACGAATGAATGCTGGAGGGGAAAACCTGAACAGAGGAAGACAAAAAGGGAGAGTAGTAGGAGGTGATGATGATTAAACAAGCTGAAAAGAAACTGCAACTTTTTCCCAGCCTCGTGTACCTTCTTGCTGGTGCCTCATAACATAGTTTACGCTACCTTTCATCACCCAAACTCCCAACTTGATGATAGGGATGCTTGCATATTACAGACTATCTATGCAGCAGGTACACTACGCCGGATAACCGGCAACTTCTATTTTTCCTATTCCCAAAAGATATAATTTGAAAAAGAAGAAAAAGTCATTTACACCCTTTCGTTCTTCCGTACGACGACCTAGATACTTATTACTTTTAAAAGTTTTTTGAGACCTGATAAATTCCAAGATGATACTGCAATACTATGGGCTCTTCCTCTCTCATAATCATTACCATTAGCTAAAAAGGCTGCCTTGTTTATATAATTTTATATACTTGCTGCTGTCTCAACAACATTTTTCGTTAATGGAAGGAAAGTGTGTGGAGAGTTTAGAATGGAAATGTTTTTTTTTCTTCAGAGCATCTGGAGAAAATTTCTTTTTCTAGTGTGATCCAATACCTTAACATAGTGTTGCACTTATCGTGCCGTTTTGTTTACTTTCGTAACCAGTTCTCCATAGCCGGATATTATGGGATGAGATTCGTCGTGAATGTAAAAGATATTTTTGCTCAAGAAATATCAAGACATGATATCGAGGAGCGACGATGGTTCAATTAAATTTTGGTGATCGTGCAATAAGCCATGCATTAAACTGCCGCTGGTGTATTCTCAAGATGAAATAACTTGTTTCGTCGTCTCAAAAAGTGTGTATCATCATCATAATCATCAACAACAACATCAACAAACACGCGCACGCACGTCCTTGTTGACTAAGACTGAATCCTGTATTGTAGTTAATCGGTCTGATACTTTTCTCATCACAATTTATGTATCAGCTCGCAAAAAGTGCACCATTTATAAACTTGTCTAAAAGTTTTTTGGGGAAATGAGCAAGAGAGTATTTCTGCACCGCCTACTCACCCTCCTTGCTAATTTCCCTTTGGCGTTTCCCGTAATATTCCGAAAATTTTAAGTATTATATTCCTAATGCAAAGTATGCTGTACCTATCTATGTAATAAAAATATAGATTCATCCCAAGTTAGCAACGGCATGCACGAGGAAACATATGCACTTGGTTTGGTTACGCTCTGAGCGGAGAAAGAAGTAGCTAATTCATCTGAGTTAGGCTGAAATTTTTCCTCCTTGAGACTGATTTATGTGTTGCTACTTTTATATTCTGCTGGCTTTTGTATGTATATTTAGCTTACCTTGGTTCTCCTCGGCTCAGAAGACGAAGGAATGAAAGAGAAAAGTGTTTACTTATTGTACAAGTATTATCCGCTTTTCTCCAACAACAAATATTCAAAAAATATAACAATCCAATCGGTTCCAGTATGCTGATGGATAGGTAAAGATTATGTTATCTGCTTGTGTTAGAAAATCTCCTGAGATCGCTAACCACATGAACACCACATGCCTTTCTTTTTCAGAGATCCCTGGGTATATGTTGGTTTGGTGTGTGTGTTGTTGCTGGGATAGATAGAGAACATTGTAAATGGGTTTCATGCGCTCTTACTTTCCTGAGTTTCTATCCCAGCAGCTCCGTCGTTTTTCTCTCATAACTTTCCCCAATTCGTCTTACTCTCTCTTCTTCTTCCAAAAAAAACTGATTGGCTTGGCCTGATCTTGGTCTTTTTGGGCTGACATTACCCAGCTTACTTTACATGAGGGAACGTGCTTGCATGGTTGGATGCATGATTTTAAATAGGAGTACGTGCAATATCCGTGTTTGCGTTTGAGTGTTCGTACACAAAACCAAATTAAGATGAATCTCTCGTATTTAGCTCTTCCGGTTTCGCTCCTGTATGATAAGTTCTGTCTTTCAACTTATACAATTTCTTTTTTTTACATATACTTACATTACACACGTCTCTCCGCTTTCCTCTCTCGGATGGATAGTTCTTGATTCAATCTGAGCTGAGCTGAATACTTGCATTCCCTCTTTGTGTATGAGAAAACTGTTTTGATGAATGGAAAAGTACGTATCCGTTTAAGTTCGTTTTATGTCATGTATAATGCATATAAATATAGACGTAGTTGATTTTGTTTGCTGTACTTTGTTAGAAAATTTTTATTTTATTTGTGCTCCTATAAAAGCTCTACTTATCGTAAGTTTTCGCTTGATTGAATTAAGAATTTTTACATTTCAATTGAACTAGTTTACTTTTTCGATACTTCTACAAGTACAGAATGGTCGAGCAACCCAATATCCAGCACTACATTAATAAGTTTGAAGTAAAATTTCCTTTCGACAAACTCTTTGAAATGGTTTTATAAAAGCATACAAACTCCATCAGCATATTATGCAAAGAGTGGTTGTGTAAATGGATGAAATTATAATAATTCCATCCTCCAAGTAGTATCAACATCAACACTGCATGTTGTGGATAGCTTTCCCTATGCGTCATGCTACACATGGTGTTGTTCCCCATAATTTAATGAGCTTTCTATGCTTGAATTCATTTATTGTATGGCTGTTTTATCAAATCAGTTTCACAGTATTACTTTCTCTCCTCCCCACTACCAGTATGAGCTTTTTCATACACTCTATCAAGTTATACACTCACCCTCGTCCTATATGATTATTGATTAGAGAAATTTTCCTGAAAAAAAATTTTCATCAACAGCAGCAACAGCATGCAGTGCATTATATTAGTTCGCAACAGAGTCGAAGGGAAAAGTACAAAGGAGGCTGTTTTGATTTGTAGCTCTCTGTCTGCTTCATTATTTGTCATTCTGTCTGTGAAGTCTACACTGAACCATTCAATTCAATACATATCTATAATATAGAAGGTGGATAGAAGAAATAAGGTGGTTGGTTTGGTTGGTTATATTTAGACACTATCTATGTATATCCCATGTGGGCATAGACTTTCTCATTTTAATGTAATACAAATATTTTATTATGATAAAATAATATGTGTTTGTGTATTTTTTCTCTCATTTTATTTCTTCTCCTCTCATCTTTTCCAATATGGGCTACCTTTGCTTTCGCAGACTAAACTGGTTTCACACATCACTCATTCTCCTCTCCTCATTCAACTCGACTAACTCATCATTCACTTCAGTTGTCTATTACTCAGCCTGAGTCTTTCAAGAGGAGAGTGATGTGTTGATGATGATGATGAAGGAGAGAAAAAGGAAACATGAGAATATGAGAAACGACACAGCAAAAAAAGTGTCTACGAATGTATTCAAACCCTGGAGTAGAAGTAGTGTGTCTCTGCTTAATTTCAGACGCGAGTACACATTACTATTACTCTTTCTCTTGTATCCACATTCACAGACGAGTGAACGAACGCAGGGAAACAGAAAATGAATATTTTTCTGAGCTTTCTCTTTTTTATTTATACACATCACAGTAGATGGTTACATAATGCTACTTAATTAAACGAGAAAGATAAAAATGCAGAATACTTAAGGGGAGGAATAGACAGAATGTAATATGTGCGTACCTAACACATTGTCTCATTCCTTTATAATTTACTTCTCACATTTTACCTACTAATGCATATTCTGTGGAACTATAATAAATAGCAGTGTCTCGTCTTCTCGTCCTCTGTCCGTAAAGAGGAAGCAGATGACAATGCAAAGTAAAACAGTGAAGAGGAAAAGTGACAGCTAGCAAGAAGATGGTGATGACTGGAGAAAAAAAGTAAAATGGGAGCAGAAGCGGAAGGAGGCTAGAAGCAGCCTGTTTCTTATTATTATATTTCTCTGGAGGCTTTTACACGCCTGAAGGAAAAAAGAAGTTGCATTTACGTTTGAAGATTTGAAAATCATTACGACAGCAATTTTATCTGGCCAGTTATTTGCTTCTTAATGGATTATGTTGTGACTGCCTAGTAGTCGTTATGAGCCAAGCAAACATTCCTTTATGAAATATTTTAAAAGCATTGCAACGAACTTGCAATGTGATTTGGAAACAGAATTACAAATAAAACAAGTTTTAAAGGTATGTAAATAAATACTGACCGAAAGTAATGACTGCAAATTGCCCCAGTATGTTAGCGTAACACTGTGTTGGTTACACTGTCACTTGCTGAAATGCAGTTACAAACAACAACAACAACTGGAAAAGAGAAACTGAGTTTTTGGTGATAAATTCCCAGTACTTTTAACACTGCATCACTGAGGTGGTGTCGTGAGAAAAGTGAGGAAGCCGGTGGTGTCCGTTGACGAAGAAAGGAGACTGGTTGGGAACTCACCGGTGCTAGCCATTTATATCCCCATCCTTCCCATCTCCCGTCTTCCACTTTCACCATGGAGGCTGAGACAGCAGCATCCATTCCGTATGAGCAATCTCATCAGTCAGTCGAATTGGAAGACGGGCGTAAAAGAAAAGCTTCTCTAGATCCAAAGTTCACTGTAGATTCCTATATTTTATACAGCAGCATTCTCACATGGTATTATACATGGGTAGCCTTCTCAATGTAATGCTCATTTACTCCAACCAATGCGAATTCAAAGCAGGCATGCAAAGACTTATTCACAAAACCTATCTTTTTTAAACTGAACTCTGTGAGCACCTCATCTTCCCCCCACAGCTGCAGGTATATAAACTGACTCTGGTCTGACTGAAAGTAAAATTTAGTCAGTGAAGTGTAGCTAATATTATGTCGGATGCCACACAATACAATCGAGACTAAAGATAAAAGTGTAAGATTCCGGAATCGGGACCATTTTCTGGGTTTACAAATTCTTCCTGATGAATTCCCTTTGAGTGAACGTACAATCGTTTTCCTTGAGAGAAGTACCAGACTGTCGACGGGCGGCTGTTTGTGTCTTTCTAGTCAGCTCGCCTCAGAAAAAAAAGTAGGGAAGAAGTTGAGTTGAGGATGAGAAGCTTTTTAAATGAACCACTTTCGGTATGCTAACGAATTGTAAGGAATAAAAGGTAAATTGAAACGAATGATTCCTCAGCTCTGATTTTCTGCATTCAGAGAAAGCAACTCCAACCTCCTTTTGTGCATAACGAAGTGGAGTGCTAATTTTAAACCCGTGTCCTTCTTTTCTGGATTAGTTACTGTTACTATCTCGCTCCGTTTTATTCCCACAGATTCCCTTTCTCTATATATTGACTATAAAGACGAAAAGAGAAAATTGAGGTCCTTCTCAAATAGAAGATATAGTTCAGCTCAAATACGTATACTCAGATTTGTTTGTTGAGCGGAGCTACCAACTCCAGTACTTTCCAATTAGGTAAATCGCACGCCTACGACAGCGACTCGATAACATCCAAATTCAACACTATCAAGAGCTCATGCGTATTTATATGTATTTCTTTCTTTCATGAAGGTAGACATTTATGTATTTTTGGATATTTGTGTGTGTGAGTGTGTGTGTATGTCATAGTGTTGTATTTGATGCAAATTATGTAAGAAAAATATAGAGGAGCTGCTCCAGAAAAAAAAGAGTTGCTGCGGAGCTCTTCAAAGAAAATCACAGTATGCAAATAAGGTTACCCAATGATAGAAATAGACTAGGAGGCATTACGCCTTATATTTACAGGAATAATCTGCTTCAGCTCAGAAAGGGAAACTTTTTATTTCCGTAGGAAAGTTAAAGTCGTTTGTATTTGGGCAAAAGAAGAAAAAGGTGGGATATTTATGTGTGTACCATCGTGTGAAACTCTTTGATTTTGCATACTTGAGCAATTTCCCCCCATTTTCCTTTCCCAGCTAACACCTTCAGTCCCATTTCTTGTCATTGCGGTCTATTATAGGTGAATGTGAAGTGAAAGCACAGAGAGAAGTATTAAGCTGCGATGTGGCTTTTGGTTAAATTTCCCTTCTATCTCTCTCGTTCTTTTCGTTTGCTTTTCTTTCATTCGCCACCACCTCTCTATCCAATTCTGACTAAATCAATTATTACAAAAGTGGAAAGCAAAGTGAAGGAAATGAGGAAACCATGTCTTTTATGCTAATCAAATTATGACTGTTGATACTTGAGAGGGAGTTGATGAAATTGAAAATGCCATTAAGAAATCATTGTAATCTCGAAAGTGACAAATATAATGGCTTGTGGCTTTACATAAGTTGCTTTTCGACGGTTCTACCACCATTTTATGAATAGTTTTCATGTGTTTTCCTACATGAGAGCTTGATGTAGTTAAATTGATAATATAAAAGTTACTTTGTTTGCACACAAAATATTATTCGTATGTAACTTTAACTATTCTTATGTAAAATTTGCGATTTCTTGGAAAAACTTGGAAATCCACTTATGTGGATTTGATATTTGAATGTTTTCATGCGCAAATGTGCATAATTTTAACTGCCAAGAGTCATATTGATTATGAATTTTAAGGATTTTGATACAAG